>RJWH01001425.1:0-124703 GCA_004363575.1 Solenodon paradoxus | reverse complement strand
GAGGGTGAGTGGTCGCGGGGGAAGGAAGCGCCGCCCTCTACGCTGTCCAGGGGCGTTTGGGTGGGAGCCGGAGCTTTGGGCTCTCTTAGGATTTCGGAGGCTTCGAGCGTTGTCGCTGGGCCGGAAGGGCCGGCCAGGCCTGCCTGTGCCACCGAGTCGGACTTGGGTCTCAGCTGTCCTGGTTTCTAGGCCTGCGGCTTCCGAAGTGGGGCACGCTGGTTTTCACTTCTCAGGGGCATGGCCTTCGATCCTGCGGGAGGCAGGCCCAGATTGAGGGGCGGTCGGCTGTCGTTGGATGATCTGCTGTCGAGAAATGTGCGTGCTTGAGGACGGGTGGAACTTGAAGAGTCCTGGCTTGTTGGCTCCGTGGTACCAGATGCTGCAGCAGATCCCAACAGTGGGCATCTTCAGAAGGCCGAGGTGGCAGTTGGAGATGGGGAAGAACAGGAGTGTGGGTTCTGAAGCTCTGGCCTTTGCATTACCTGGGAGCGCTTTCACCTCTCCGTGTCTTGTTTCTTCCTTTGCAAAATGAGCGTCAGGGTACCTCCTGTGAACCGCCCTGGGACCTTGTGAGGCTAGGATGGAGCAGGGGTTACTGAGTCAGTGGTTGAGTAGTGATGACTCTCCCTCTTGTGTACGGGTGGGGTGGGCAGGTTCTGGAACTGGATGTCCAAAGAGGAGAGGGTTTCTAATCAGACCATTTTCTGGTTTGAGTTTGGGTTGTGTTTTGTGGCAGGGAGGTCCCAAAAGACTCATTCTTGTCTCAGATTGTGGCTGCGCTTCCCCATGAGGGCTCTGAGGGAGCAGTGGCAGATGGAAAGCACAGGGACACTTGTTTTCTGACCTTTACACCCCAACTCATTGAGGACTCTGATCTGGAGCATGAGACTTAGACTTATGGAATTCCACTTCCACATCCAAGCGTGAACCCTGAAGTTCATGAGGTTCCCGTGGAGGCAAGACATGTGCTGATGAGCCCGCCTCCTGTTCGGGAGTACCCCGTACCATGTACGTCACCTCCCGGGTGCCTCTGCGTCCAGTGCCTCTGCTCACTAGCAGTTTCATCAGACTGCGGGTCCCCCGATCTGTTTCACACACGGAAGAGAAGGCAGGAGGAGGCTTCCCTGCGCTGGGCTGCATTTAAGCTCTGGGACTTCTGGGCCCCAACCTCCATGGTGCCGGCATCTCTCACCACCACCCAGTTGGTGTGTTGCTGACCCAGTGGCTCCGTGGGGTGGCATCTCAGGGACGGTCCTTACTGACGCTCGTGTAGCAGGTGCCCAGAGGGTCCAGAAGCAGCAAGTGTGAGTTGTCCCATTTTTCTTGGCAGAAACGCCGCAGAGTCTCTCAGATGACTGCCCTCTAGGGAAGCCTCACGCTCCGAGGGTTAAAAGGAAAGCCCAGGCTCGGTGGCAAGCGAGAGAGAGAATATGTGCTGGGTCATGGGGGCGAGGGTTGGCTTTTTGATATTTTTAGAGCGACAGCATTCAGGGGTGGGAGAAAACCTTCATGAACGGAAAACGCTGCATCGGAGGCTCTCCAGCATGTCCCCATTTACCCTTTAAAATTGATTTTCTTTTTCCTTATGAAGGGTCAGAGCTCTGGCTTGGATGTCGGGCTGGTGTGTGTGTGAAGCCTCGTGCGACCAACGTCTCCCACCCGAGAGGTAGTTCTGAAGAATAAATGAGTCAAAATCAGTGAAAACACCTGTGCTTGGCACGCAGTGTCAGGGTCCCTTTCTGCCACTCCTGCCTGCACATCGTCAGCTCAGCAGCAGCGTGCGGTAGGTGAGGAGCGCAGGGCTGGTAATTTGGAGGCCTTCACTTTTGCGTGTAACCTTGGACAAATCCCACCCTCTCCAGACCTCAGTTTTCTTAGCCGAGTGAGGACAGTATTAGACTCTGAACATCGGGAGTGGTCCTGGCTCTGGCATTCGGATTAGCTTGCTGCCATGTTTTCCTGAAAAGCAGGAGGGAGGAGGTTAATGATCTGTTGTTTCATTCTTCTTTTAAATGATCTGTTTAGTGCCTTACCTGGCACGTAGGAGATGCTCATTAAATTTCTGCTTAAGAGACGGATGAAGGACTTTAAGACGATGTGGCACATTGTCCCCATCGCTTATGTGTGTGGTGTATATGTACCTTCAAAATGTATTTTATTTGTTGCAGAAAAAGTATTGTAATAATATTTATGAAATTAGCGAGCCTCCTGGACATGTAGGAGAAAGTTAACTTCATCCAGTGTTTGCTCATAAGCACATATACTTTTTCATGGTGGCTGTCACTATATATAAGCAGTTGGGAAGGGCCTGACAGTAAATGGTTTCTTTAAATGGTGTTTTTAATTTCATTTTTTTTGATAATTAAAATTACATATGGTTTTTTTTTTTTTTTTTTTTTTTTTTTTTTTTAAGGCAAGTAGTTCAAAGGGGAGCAAATTATAAGTGTCTTTCTTGGCTCCAGCTCCCAGTCCTCAGCCCATTTCCCTTGAGGCCACCACTCTGACCTTTTCTTGTTTAGTACAGATTCTTTCTCTTACACAAGGAATAGCATTCTGTACATGTGCTTGCTCCTTCATTTATTTGCTCCATCTATTGTGGATTTTTTTTTTAAAGAAAAAGCTCAGGCAGGAATAAAGATGAGTAGTCGGGCAGGCAGGAAGAGAGAGAGGAGGAAGAAGCATTTTTATTTTATTTTTATTGTTCACACTGGGTTTTCTCTCTGGACCCTGTACTCCAATCCAGAGGTGTATGGCTTCGCTCCTTTGAAGGCGATTGGCCTAACCGCTGCTCCACCTGGGCGCACCTATTTTGCATATTGTTTCAACACTGGGAAATGTTCCATTTGGCACATAGAGTTCCTCAGTCATTTCTTCTGATAATTGTAAGAACTGTTTTGTAGCCTCCCTTCCCCCATGATGTTATAGTTTAGAAGAATGACGGGACATCTCTGTTCTCCTCAAGGAAAGAAATGGCTGAGGTCCTGTGAGCATCGACTAAAGGACAAGTCATGTGTCTGGATGCAAGACAGATGACAGAAAGAGAAAGGAGAAGGGATTTGTTCACTAGTAATTGAAAACTGATTTTCCATTCAACCCGTGATTCAAAGTCCAGCTCTGTCACTTCCTTACTATGTGACTTGGGACACTGTCCCTAAACGTTCTGTGTCAGTTTCTTTATCTGTCAAATGGACGATGATAAAGGGGCTGTCCTTTGGGGGCTTTCGTGCAGAGGAAGTGAGACTTTGCACGCACAGTGCTTGCAGCAGTGGCAGGCCACCGTCGGTGCTCAGGAAGCGGTGGTGCTGTGTAGTCGCCTAAAGCAGACTTGTGCTGGGGGCGCGGCACACACGTCACGATGCGATTGGCGGTCCCTCGTGGGCAGTGAGCTGTTTGGGGGCAGAGGCAGGGCCAGGACTCCTCTCGGGGTGTTCTGTGCATGACTTCCCAGCTCAGACCTCCGTCCCGGGCACCGTGACAGCCCCGGGGTTGTGCTGTCCCGACGCTCAGCGTGCACGGCGCTGGGGCGCGGGGAGTCCGCTGTCTGGGCGGCTGCTCTCTGGGGTGGGCTTTTAGTTTTTCATGTTAATGGCTTTTTGAGTGAACAAAATTGAGGAATAATTGCCATACAACGCTATATTCGTTTCAGATGTACAGCAGAACTTTGATTTTGTTTATATTGCAAAGTGAAGTCTGGTTAACATCTGTCACCACGCCGTTTACATTTTCTCTGCGATGAGGACTTTTTTATCTTAAATCAGGTCACTCTGATTTACACAGTGATAGAGGCTGAGGCGTGCAGACTCACTGCCCCGGAGACAGCGCCTCAGAAGTCTTCTCTGGGCCACTTTCAGCGGCGCCTCCCGGCAGTGAGCGGCCACGCGGTTGTCACAGCCCTGACTTACTGTCGTTGCCGCCGGAAGTTTGCCCTTTTGAGCCCCGGGCGGACTTTCGAGGCATGTTCTCACCGGCCTCTGCTCGGACAGGCCCTGCTGCGCTGCTGGCCCGTCGCCCGCGAGCCCGGACTCCAGCGCGTCCCTCCCGGAGCGGGCAGGCGCCTGCCCTGCCGTCTGCCCGCTGTCGGCTTTGGCTCCAAGGTCTTACAGGTGGGAGAGGAAGCAATATTTGCCTCAGATGCTCCTGGACAAGACGGGGAGGCAGAAAAAAGGACAAGTGTCAACTGAAGCGCCCGTGTCGTAGAGCCGTCCGCTCTTCCGCTGGGCGGGCTTGTGAGGAGCAGCTCTGAGTTGCTGAGGGGCGTCTGTTACATCCAGTAACAACCTGTAAGCCTTTGGCTGGATGCTGAGCAAACTGGACTGTGGCGCTCACTCCTGCCCTTTGGGAGCTGCCAGTTGGCGGAGTGGTCACTTACAAAGAGAAGGTGACCAGAGGTGATAGGCGGTCACAGAGGTCTCTGACTGACGTGGGCAGGCAGTTCAGGGTGGAGCCAGGCAGACCAGCATTCGCACCCTGACTCTGGACAGACAGCTGCTGTGACCTCGGGCCGTCGCCTTCCCTGCTGGGTCTCAGTTTACTGAGCGGTAGACTGGGATATCCGTGTCTCCAGGCCGAGGCGCGCTGCCGACGCCTCCGCGACAGCGCGCAGTGGGATGTCAGCGCGATGCCTGAAGGAGGCTCACGTTGACGGTGCTCACGGTGGTTCTGACTTCCCTGGGGGTGCGGGAGCACCGCGGGGCGCGCTGTCGCTTTTTCTCTGGGTTCAGCACACTGGTGACGGTCTCGTCGGGTGGGGAAGGTGAAGGTCAGGGTGACGGAGAAGCCAGCTCTGAAGTCACAGGGCGCTCGAGGAGCGGCCTGGACGCTCCGCAGGGAACAGTGACCGCCTGGCTGTGGGTTTGTCCACAAATGTTTCCTCCCTGTTGTTTTGTACAAGTTCTCAAGAGAGGGTCCCAGCCCAGCACCGTCGTGAGCTCCTGCTCTTTGCCTGGTCGCTGGCGCTTTTCCCCAGGGGAGGACGGTCCGGCTCAGCTCGCGGTGCTTACGGAGGTGAGCAGAGACGCCACGGCCGGAGCGCTGCGTGCTTCCCTGGATTTCCTGCAGCGCTTTCCACCCGTCGTGCTCTTCACCGGAGGTTGACCTCTGGGGCGTCAGAGGCCATGGGCAGTGGCTAAAGCCGAGACCAGAGTCGTCCCCCTGCCGATTTGTGCCCCACGGCCTCCCGCACGCGGCCACTGCTGTGTCCTCACTGGTACAGGAGGCTGACAGTGTCTGTGTCCGTCTGGTGCTTGCAGGGCTTCAAGCAGACGGTGTGGGACAGGGCGTAACAGAGCCCTGCAGAGTCATGAGCACGTCTTTAACCCTTTCCTAGAGACTTCCAGCGTCCTTTTCGGGAGGGTGTTAATTTATTGCCTGTGGAGATCTGAGTAATTGCACTCGGAATGTGCTTAAACTCAGTTGTACTTGGAGGTGGGGGCTGGCAGGAGCACCCAGAGTGGCAGGGAAACAGCCTTTTTTGGGATGCAGATGCCAGTCTCAGCCCCCACAAAAAGCAGCAGGTGCTGGTGGGGAAGAGGGTGGTGCCACACTGAGGGGGCCCTTCCAGGAACTGAAGACTGGGTTCCCGGGTTCGTTCTGTTTCTGTGATTCCACGTAAATAAGGGTCTCCAATCTGTGCCCGTGTAGAGCATACTTACCCTCTTTAAGATTTAAATATTTTTATTATGAGGTTTTATTTTAAGGTTAAGACTCCCTACTTGAGTAATCAGGAGAACATTTAGATGTTTGGTCTCAGCAATCAAAGGTTTGAAGATCATTTTAATAGAGACAAAAGAAAGAATAATGGATGTGATTAAATTCGTGTTTATTGGATACAGTCATTCTCACCCTCTCTTGTATAAGCCTGATAACTAGGTCAAGGGAAATCAGTGCTTTTGATACATTTCGGAATAACTAATTTATGGAGAACAAGTTAATAAATTCAGGAGAATTTTCTGTATCTCTTCCATGATAATAAAGCTCATTAAGTAGTTAGTGACTTTCACTGTCTTAAGATATTTCTTATTTTCTGTCCCTTCTGTAGCTGTGTCTTATTTTTTCCTTCTGGGTACCGTATCCCAACCCTTTCAGCCCACTGGCATTGTAGGTTGGTAGGTTCTTTCCCCCTGGGCTCCCACACATTCTGCCCTGCTGCACCGGGTGGTGATGCTGTGTCCTCCGAGGACGCTGCAGCCTGTCTGCAGGGTAAGAGCCTGCCGGTGTCTTCCTGCATATTCAGGGCCTCGCCCAGGCCAGGACTGGCAGCCAGAACGATTGAGTATGTTGTTCCTCTGCTTCAGACCCCTCAGCGGTTTCCACTTCTCTTAGAAAAAAGACCAAAGCATTGGCCTTAGGGTGCAATGATGAGCTCTTCTGTGTAATAGTTGCCTGTGCCTGTCCTCCCTGTCAGTGTGACTGTGTCCCATCAGACCGTGCACCGGGGCCGCTCTCCGTGGGCCCTCGGACTTCGCACGGTGTCTGGCGTCGCCTGGCATCTGGCCCACAGAGCAGGAGCTCCCGTCGATGTTGCTGAATGAGTGAATGAAGTTGGTGCCCAGTGACTCACTTGGATTTATAAAATGAGAAGGTTGTTGGCTCTGATGTCCCTTCCACAATACAATGTCCCAACACTTTACCAGATTGATTGTGCAGGGTAGGAGGGGCAGCTTAGATGTGCAGAGGGAAAATGGAAGCTCCAGAGGTTAAACACATTGCTTAGGACGTAACTGTGGGAGAAGCTGAGGACTCCAAGACCCTTCCAGTGCTCTCCTCACTCCCCAGCCTCAGGGTGAGGTTCTCACCTGCTGGAGGAGTCACAGATGAGACAGGGAAGCAGGCTTCATACCCGTAATAGTTTCTTTGGTTTGACTTTTGATTTTCTGATGGTTGGATCTGAGGAATTGTGCTCAGTTTGGAGTGATGGGTGGAAGGTCTGGTTTCATTCTAGGGACAAGGAAATGGCTGAAGTATAGTAATTATTGATGCATGTGCTGAGTGACTGATAATTGACACAGGAATTTGTCTCCTTGGGTAGCTTTCCTTCAGGATGAGCAGTTACTTTCCTACAAGATGAGCAGTTACTTGTTGGTCGTTCTGTAGCGTTTGCTGTTTTCAAGAGATGCTGGTTTTTTCAGTTGCTTATTTCTCTACTTGTGCTCAGGGCGTGCCTGTGACGTCCTTTGTGCTCATCAGGTGAGGGTTAGAGCCACTCCCCCCACGTCCCAGGGGAGGGTGGGGCTTTGCCCGCCCCTGGGCTTTAGCACATGTGTTCACACACTGCAGTTTTTCCACTGCTTGAAGGTCATAGCCTTGATGTTGTCCCCGTAGAAGCATTTCTCTCAGAAGAAAACGTGTCGTGTGCACAGTGACATGTGGGAACAGGAGCTGAGACCTGCACAGCTCGAGTCTGGTGAGGGTGACGGGCTCTCGTGCTCGTTAGAGTAAGTACCCTTCTAGATCTTATATAGCGCTTAATGGTGACCTTAGGGGACCTCTTAAGGGCCCAGAGATTCTTGGCGTCTAGTTGTGTCAATCTAGCCGTTACACTTGCGGAACAGGGAGCAGCCTGGTTTTGTTGAAAGATCACTGATACGAAGACAGAATACCGAGTATGTCAGTTTGCTCTGAGACACCTGCTTCCAAATAAACAGGAATGTTCCCGGTGTGCGTGTGCGTGTGTGTCTATATATGTGTGTGTGTCTCTGTGTATGTGTGTCTGTGTGTGTCTTTATGTAGGGGTGTTTCCTTTAGTAGCGGGACTTCTGGTTTTTAGATCTGAATTACTTTGCGAGGATTGAGTCAGAATAAAGAGAGCTGGACATGTGCGTTACACCAGTAATTAAAGGCTCCTTGCCTATTCCTCCTGGTCTCCCAGACCTGCCCACCTGCCAGTCCGTCCGTCCGTCCGTCCATCCTTCAGTCGCCCAGTTCTTGTTCAGAGCCTGCAGAGCACCGGCGCTGTGCGGAGCTGGGGCCAGAGAGGAGGAAAAGTCCAATGTGGTCTTCGCTGTCTTTTAGCTTACATTCCAGGAGTAAAGTTAAATAAGTGTAAAAATAAGTACAGCCCCTGAATTAGTAAACAAAAGATGGATGATAACACTCATGACAGCTGTAAATGCTGCATAGAGTGCGGAGAGGCCCTGCAGAGATGCTTTTACGGGTAGTCCCATTGACAGCTTTCTGGAACAAGGGCCCCGCCCGGCTCCAGAAGGCAATTTGGAGTCAGCCATGCGCAGAGGACCCTGCTCTGCCCCGCCCAGTGGGGCAACGGCGTGGTGGACTCAGGTTGCAGCAGAAAGCTGGGGTCCCCGGAGCATGCGGGTCGGAGAGAGATGACCACCAGGATGCACAGCAATGTTTCTTCCTTTTAAAAATTTTGTTTTAGAGGAAGGAAGGAAGGAGGAGGAAGAAGCAGCATCTTTATTTACTTGTTCACTTTTGGTGAACCAGCATCTCAGTCCCCTGAGCCACAGGGGGCCCAGCATCATGTTCTTGGCCTGTGCAGGTAGCCAGACAGAGTCTTAAGCTGCTGACTCCTCTTCTCCAGAATGACTGTCACCTAAAGTACTTGTCACGGAGGCACTGCTTTCCCTGGCCTCCAGGATGGCAGCTGGCTTTATTTTTACTGCTTTAAAATCGGCTGCTTTCTTTGCTTCTCCTGGGGGTGGGAGAATATTTGATCTCATTAGCGGTTTTCTTCATGACCTGAAATTTGCTGCAAAGGGGACTGGCCTGGACACTGCAGCCCCTCCCCTCAGAAGCCCACAGACCAGACAGGTCAGTGGACGGTTAGTAAGCGGCACTGACGCCGGTTGGATGGAGAGGAGGCAGTGGAGGCCCCTGGAACCGAGTCAGACTCTCGGGATCTAAAAGAGTTTTAGTGTCCGGGTGAGAAGGGATATGAGGAGGAAGCAGACTGGACTCGGGTCCGGAGGCAGGAGAGCGCATCTGTGTGTGTGGGGGGTGTTGGGGGTGCCAATCGAGGCTGGAAAGGTGACTTGGGGTCAGCGCCCAGAGGGACTTGCAGGCACTGCTTATCCTGTGGTCAGCAGGGAGTCGTTTCCCAGGTAGAGGAGGAGACTTGCAGTCAGGTGTCCTCCTGGCGGCAGCACAGGGTGGCAGGGGGGTGAGCTGTGAGAGAGGGGTGAACGGGGCTGCTGTGCGAGGCAGAGGCTCGGGGTTGGCCTTGTGCACTGCCCCTGGGGTGGCGGGAGAGGCCGGGGCTACTCAGGAGGGTGATGCCCAGTGAGCAGCTCTGCTGGCTGCCTCTGGGGAGCCCTGTGTGCGGGGTGAGCACGGTTCCTGAGGAGATTCAGGCAAGGAGCAGGAGGCGCCCGCGAAGACTGGCCGTGTCCCAGGGAGGTGTCCACCCCAGCTCACTCCTCTGGCCCTGCCCGCTGGAGCCAAGCGCTCTTGTGCCCCATCAGCACGCTTGTTGTCGCCCGTGTCGGCGCCTGTCTCACACAAGAGGCTCTCCTAGTCACCTTTGCTTCCCCGCGCAGAAGCCTGGGAAGCTATTCCTCTAAAATTTCAGCTTCTCTCAGCAGCTTCTCAAGAGATCCAGTCCCGCCTTCTGTTGCTGGGCCTCCGGAATGAAATCTCTGGCCCAAGAAGCAGGGAAGTTGGGGACCCTGTCCAACCTTCTGGGCTCAGGGTGTTTGTCTGGACCCGAGGAAGAGCAGATGATGGGAACCGTTGGAGGAAGTTCTGGGAAGACGACAGACTCGCTCAGGCAGACGGATGTGGCGTGGGGGTGTGTACCGGTGCGCTGTGCCCGAGCTTGGACAGCAGGGAAGAGCTTGCTGTGGAATTTCCAGAACTTACAGCTGGGGTCTCAGAGTTAGAGCAGATGAGACCCACCCAGACGGCTGGCGGAGGGAGGGTCCTAACTTGGCAAGGGCAGGTGTAACTCCTGAGTGGTTGCAGAGCTGCTGGGGAACCGCAGTCTGGAGGAGCCAGTGGGAGCTGACCTGAACTCACTGTCTCACCAGTAACACTCTGAGCCCAGAGGCCTTGGAGAGTAGGACTGGGGGGCCCCGGTAGCCACCTGCCCTGGCACTGGAGGCGCAGCTGAGAAGTTGTGAGAAAGGACCAGGGGTGGATCGAGGGAAGTAGCTGTCCTTGATTCAGGGTCTTTTGCTCCCAAGGGGGGGAAAAGGAGAGGCATTATTGTCTGTTGAGCTGAGAAACCCATATGATTAGGCAAAGAGAGGGACCAGATGGACAGAAAGGGAGGCAGGGTGAAGGAAACGTGCTGGCAGAGACGTCAGATGCTGCTCAGCCCCTGTGGTTGGAACACAGAGAACTGGATCAGACCGAGCTGGGTTCAGATCCTGCCGTTTCCCAAGAGCTCACTGCCATAGCCAGTGAGGGTCCCTCACTGGTCCCAGGGACTTTGTTCTTGGATGACTTGTCTAACCTTTCTTGAGCCTCAGTTTTCTTACTCTAAGTGGGTATCACAGCAGTATCCTTCATAGAGTGTGACCGTGGGGATTCAGTGGTACATAATCATTGCTTAGTAAAGTACCTGTCACCGAGTAATGGTTCCATGAATGATGATGATAACATGATGGTGATTCCATATTATCTGTGTGCCTCTGCAGACCTTCTTTCCACTAGAGTAAACCCCACCAATACCTGATTGTTGAAATAAAGGGGAACTTCAATAGTATAACAAGTTATCTATGACCACCAACATGGGGAGGGAAGACCAGATCCACTGGTTAAAAGATGGAAGTGCCAAGAGGGTAAGTGGTATAGAATCATGGAAAATGTGACGTGACCGAAAGAATGGCCTAGGAGCCAGTTGTGGTATGCAACCCGGAGGGCAGCAGGTCTGGACGGGGTTGAAGGTGATCAGGACAGAGAGACACGTAGGCCTCGGTCTTGAATGAACATCAGGCTTCCATCCCATTTTCTGCCTTCCTGAGGACTTTATTGGTAAACGGCATCAGAGACAGTTGCCCTCATTTTTTGTTTTTTAGCTCCAGTGCCTCATTTTCATGACTAGGTTTTGTCCCAGAGTAGTCTGCTATTAACATGCTTTGATTGAATAAAAATCAGCCAGTCGGGTCAGCCTGTCAGTCAACTCCTGGCTCTTCATAGGGAAGTCTAAATGTAGTACAAATGCTCTGTCTCTAAATGTTGGTAAAGATTTAATGCAATTTCAGTTTCTAACACTTAATAAGATTGATGTTCATCTTGAAAAATAAGTTGGTATAAATTTTAAGATTTTTTTTAATAAAAGGCAATGAAATAACCTTTATTTCTCCAAATTCCTATTGATCTCAATAAATAGGTATTGAATTGCCTGTTATCTATAAAATCAGTGTTGCATCTTTTGGTGGGAGAACATAAAAATGGACATCTATTGTAATGCATTTAAAGTTTATCAACTCTTCTTATGGGAGAACCATTTCTGCAGATTGGGATGCGAGTGACAAAAGTCAAAATAATAAAGACATATATAAGATAGAATTTTCTCTCCTGTGTGAGAAATCTGGAGGTCATCAGCTCAGAGTTAGTATGGAACCTACATGGTCAGCGACCCAGTTTCCTACCATCTTGTTCTGTCATAAAGCATTCTGGGAGTGCGATTCACCTCATGGCCTGAAGTGGCTACTGGAGCTCCAGCCTTTGCCCCTGCATTCCAGCCTTTGAGACCCACTTCCAGAAGTTGCATATGATGCTTCTTGCATTCCACTGACTTGATCTTGGTCAGACTGCCACACCTAGCAGTAGGGAAGGGACGGTGGGAAGTGTAATGTTTGCACAAAGAAGACATGTGTCCACCTAAAATCCACTAATTCTATTACTAAAGAAGAAGGGAAAGGGGAAATGGCTGCTGGGGGCCAGCCCCATCATCAGTGGTCTCATTAACAGACATGTGCTTCAGAGTGCTTGAGATTAGCCTGCATTACATGACTGTACATGACCGAGCCTTCTAAACTTGTTACAGAGCAATAATGTATTAATCTCATGTGGTACATGGATAGAAGCAGGAAAATAGATGAGTGGAACAGAAGCGACTTCATTACCAGCTTACACAGGAGCTTAATTCACGAGGCATCAGAGGTGGCCCAACAGCAAGGGCAGGCCTTGCTATTACATTGTGGAGGCATTTGGATTTCAGTGCTGAAAAGAACTGATATGTTTACCCACATACTGCAGTGGGTTCCAGATGAGTGTAAGGACAAAAAAACAGTTAAAGACGGGACGATAGAGACCGCACTCTGTAGCAGCATCAGAGATGTGGATTCTGGGACTTGGGGAGTGGAGGAGATGAGGGAGATTTTCCCAGCTATTGGCTTCAGCGTGCATGTCAGTGCCATCTCATCCTTGTTCTTTGGGGCTCTGCACGGGCCCAGATGGATGCCGAGCTTTTGCGTCACAGCAGAGAAGCAGAGTTGGGGAGCCTGCTGCATGATAGCAAGCAGTGGGCAGGCTGGCTTTCCACTCCGAGGAGGACAGCATCTCATCCCTCTGGGTTGCTCGCTGACAGCACAGCCCCGAGAAGTGGCCTGGGGAAGGGTGGCGAGGCTCTCCAGCAGGACCTGGAGGAACCTGGAGGACGAGTCTCCCAGCAGCGGGTGGTCGGGGAGGGTGGTGCAGAGTCTGTGCCTCCAGGGAGCTCTTGGTTTGCGCTGCCGCTTCTGATGCCTGTGGGCTGTAGAAGACAGCTAATAATGATCCCATCAGTTAAGTCTTTCTGCCCGTTTCCAGTGTTTAGGCAAGACCAAGAGTCCTGGGATTGGCAGGACTCCAGGGAGACAGAGAGGGCAGGAAAGGCTGACCCCCGGTGGTTTGCATGTGGCTTTTGCCTTCGTGTCCACACCTGGTGGCCAATTCATCCCTATGTGTGTACTCTCCTAGCTTTTGGTTACTTACTTATTCTCTTATTCCTTGTGCGTAAACAAACGCAGTCTGTTTCTTTTTCTTCTTTTTTTATGGAAAGGTACAGGCAGAATGAAGGTGATCAGGCAGGCAGGAAGGAGGAGAAGAGGAAGAAGCATTCTTACTCATTTACTGAGTTGTTCATCTTGGTTCTGCCGGCACTGTGTCGTGAACCCTGGTCTTTGGGATGTGTGGCTTTACAAGCCAGAGGTCACAGACCGAACAGCTAAGCCAGCAGGGTGCGGCATGAAGTCTGTTTCTTGAGCTTTAACATTTATGGTTGGCTTAATTTGAAATAAATTGCAGTGAGTCTTTCTTAAGAAATAGGGTATTTATTTGTACATTTATTTAGCAAAATCCTTGATAATCGGTTCCAAGCTACTGAAACTTTAAATGTATATGATACATCTGAGTACCACGAAAATGTAGACTTAAAGGATATTAAAAGGTTAACTCAACTTTCCAGTTTCGTAGACCAGGACAGCAAGGCAAGAGGAGTAGAGATGTTTATAAAGAGGGGTCACGGTTGATGAGTGATGGACAGGGCACTGGACCTTTTTGCACAGCCCTGTCCAGGGAGCTCAGACTCCATCAGGGCGAGGGGGAGACCCAGGTGCAGCAGGCTGGGACCCCCTTCCTCTAGAAGGGAAAACACGCAGAGGACCCACTGACAGGGTCAGTAGTTTGCAGGGGTTACACAGGGCGTGGGAGAAGATGAAGCGTGGCTGCGGAGAACATTCCAAACTTTCACCCAGTTAGCTGAGTAAATTTCAGACATCTTTGCGATGAGTCAACAGATGATAAAGGAGCTTGTAGACTTAAAGAAACAAGGAACTAAATCACCTACTGCCAGCATTTAAAATGAGTGGCCCAGGAGTCCAGAGGGGACTAACTGCCCATCTCAGCAGGGCAGGAGAGCATCATTCCCAGGTGTGGGTGACAGAGCAGGTCGGAAGGGAGAACAAATAGGGTAAAAGAAACCCTCAACTTCCTGAACTGAAGAAGGACCTGATCTTTAAAATATGAGGGCTTGTCACGAGTCAGTCATGAACAGAGCTTTAAGATTCAGGGGAAGGTTCTCTTTTCTTTTTTAATCTCAAGATTTAAGAGAGGATTCCATTAGCGTCCAGGAAGAAGCCTTTGCGTCCCAGGAAAGAGTTCCGCTGGCTCAGACCTGCCTCCAGCAGAGGTGTCAGAGGACAGCGCGACCGTGGAGCGGTGCTGGCGAGTTTTCGGGGAAAAGGATGGTGCCCCCTGCCCTGCCCGTTACACTCAGACAGGTTTCAGTTCACGTCGGACAGCAGCGTGACATGCTGGTGGTGCGGCCACACACCGGTGTGCAGGCGCTGCGCCACCCACAGGGCCACCCCGGAGGCCACTCCGGCTCCGCAGCGACTGGGGCCGCCCGGTGGGCGACCAGCGGGCAGCTCCCCGGGACGGGATCGGCGCTGAGTGTGGAAGTGTTGAAGTGTAAAATCATTCCTGATGGTGATTAGGAATAGAAAGTAGAATGCACATGAAAAGAAGATGTAACACAAAACCACAATTAACTGAGAAAGCTGGGATAAAATTCCAGTTGAAAGCAGAGCGGACGCGTGTGAACACGGTGTGCTCCAAGGCTCTGCATGTGAGGGCCGAAGGCTGGGTGCCACCTTGGCGCCCCCCCCATGTCTGCATGCGCGCGTTCTCGCTGGCAGGCGCTGTGCGCGTGCGCATTGTGCTGGGGGCCACTTCGACGGCTGTCCTCTGGGCACCAGTTGTACGGTTTGCCCTGAGATGTTTGCTCGGCACCCTCGTTCTGAGGCCTGGTGTGTTGCTGGCAGGAACGTAGAAGAGGACAGCTCTTTTGAAAAACAGCTTGGAATTCCTCAAAAATTTAAACCCCAAGTTACCATGTGACCAAGCGGTTCTGCTCCTCGGTATATCAGAGAAGGCTGCACGAGCTTCCACGTGCACGTCAGGGCAGCATTACCCGGACCAGCTGGAAATGGAGACACTCGAGACACGTTATCAGCTGATGACTGGTTAGACACAGCGTGGAGTGTCTGTCCAGTGGAGTATTAACTCAGCCATAAAGAGAATGAAGTATGGAGTCAGGTGGCAACATGGATGAAACTGATCTCTTGTAAGTAAGGAGCAGACACACTAGGCCACGTGCCTGCCTGATGGTGTTTATATGAAATGTATAGAAGCAGCAACTCGGTAGAGACAGGTTAGTGGCTTCCAGAGCGGGGAGTGAGGAGTGAGTGATGAAGGAAACATTCTGGAATTAGAGAGTGATGATGGTTGTGAGCATGCTTAAAACCACTGAGTCCTTTCTGCATTTTAAAAGAGTATGTTTTATGGTATGTAGATCACATCTCAATTTAAAAATGGCTTTTATCCTCAGTGTTAAATGTTAATTAAGCATACATAAGAAAGTAAAGACAGAAACACACACGTCAGTTCTTGGAGATGTGTGTCTGGGTACTTTTCTGCAGTCTGTCTCAGTTGAGTGACAGTCGTGACAGCTGAGTGGTGTGCTGGGAATCACCAGAGTCCACAAATATGTTCTTTTATTAGTCCTGTAGCCTCATTTTCAGGTTTTTTGGTAAATAATATTTTGATACAAGTAGAACACTGCACTCTGGGAACAGAAGACCCAGTTGCTGCTTGGATGCCGTAAGATGCTGAGCCTGGGAGGCACATCATCCTCCTCCCTTTAAAGGGTGTAGCTCGGCCGTGACCGCATAGCCATGCCCCAGTCCGCCCGGTGGTGATGGTGGTCGCCTGGCGGCAGCTGCGTCCCAACATCACCATGGCTCTGGATGTGGCGTTTGCCTCTGTGCCTGACAATCTCCTGCTGCTCTTCACCCTGGCCCCTGGCCCCTGGCCCCCGAGCCTCAAAGCCCACGGCTCACGTCGCCATGATCGGCCTGGGAGCGATATGAAGGGATTAAGGACGATTAGGTAGAAAATCTGTGGTGGCTACTGCTCGACGACCAGGCCTGTCCCGTCCCCAGAGCTGTGGTCTCGAGGAACAGAGCAGCAGAGGCTTTGAGGGGGCCACTTTGCTGGAAGCAGCAGTGAAATTCAAGAAGGGCCTGATCCAATAGGAAGAAACTTCTAATGACCTGGGTTGAAGATGGGACACGAAGGTGCATCCCTCTCAGCACACGAGAATTGCCGCTAAAGCAAAACATTTGCCGCGTTGAAAGAAGTCTGAACGTGGCCGTGAGGTTGAGTTTGCTGCTGGGCTGCGTGGTAGGAATCTGTGAAAGTGTGCGGCAAGCTTGAGACTGCTGTTGAGGCTGCCGCAGCAGGAGACCCTGGCCAGTCGGTTGTGGAGGAAGACTCGCCACTCAGGTATTCTGTGTGGATGAAATCTCCCTGCTTGAAGTGGCGTCAACAGACTTTCATCCCTGAGGAGGCCAAGTTGCACCCGGTTCCAAGGCTGTTGAGGACAAGGCAACAGTTTTGCCCGTGGAGGACTTGCAGACCACACGCGAAGCCCTTTGCAATCACACGGCGAGGCCCGGCCACTGAACGCAGTGGGCACATGCCGCAGGCACCACGGAGCAGGGGCCTGGGCGGCCTGGCCCCTGTCCCCAGAGGCCCCGGGCACTATGTCAGTGCATGGAGGGGCACTGTTTGGAGACTTAGCTGTCAAGAGTTTGCTTATTGTTGATGATCGGTCAAAAGTTGTAAGAATGTATAAAAGAACCATTGCACGAAGCTGATGTTAGTTTATCACCGAAGAGTAGTTCTTACCAGCTTGGCGTGGCCCTCCCCCCTTGCTGGCGGGCTCACCCTGAGCAGCCCAGGCCGCAGCTCCATCAGGTCAGGGTCTGCGCAGGTGTGCAGGCACAGGTGTGCCGTGCTTGTCTCTGGTGCCCCGTTCGTACTGCGCCTCATCTACGTCTGGTAGTGCAGACGCCCAGTGCCGCTGGCCCGCAGCTGCCCGCAGTACTCAGCGCAGAACGTGCTGCGCAGGGTCGGAGCCCGGGGCGGCAGGATCCTGGGGCATGGTGCTTTGACGAAGCCCCCGAACACTGCCTTTCTCAGACCTTTCTTTCATGGTGGTGCGTGACCACTTGCTTTGACCAGAATGGCTAGAATGAGGACAGAAAAGAAGAGGCCCCCATCAAGCGTTGACGAGGACACAGAGCAGCCGAATGTCTCAGGACGTCTCGGGGCCACTGCGGGGAGCGAAAATGGGTTCGGCCACTTTGGAAACTGGCATCTTACAGAGCTGAAGGTGCCCTCCCAGGCCCCTCAGTTCCCTCCCCGGGCCCGCCCACCGGAAGACTTCCCAGCGCGTTCAGGCGGCTTGTCCTGGACGTTCGCGTCAACCCTCCTGGTCGCCTGTGTCCTCCGGCGGCAGCAGCCAGACAGAAGCGTGTGGAGTGGCCGACAGCGGGGACAGTTGACCCACGGCAGTTCAGTGAAAAACGGATGAGTTTCACGAGTGTGACACTCATTCAGACGAAGTTGACATGTTGTCTGAGTCTTAGAAGCAGGAAAAGCTGATTGTGTCGGTGGAGATCAGATTGGTGGCTGCCCTGGCGAGCAGGCGGCGGCAGCGCTGCTCTCCTTCGGGTGCGGCTCACGCGGTGCGGGACTTCCCTGCCCCGGCATCTGTGCGCGTGAGTGTGTGTGCGCGTCTGCGTCCGTGGCGCTTCCACCACAGCACCGAGGAAGAAGGGTGTGCTCATGTTGGCCCCACTAAAAACATTGATGAGCGTGAAAGCTGCTTGTGTTTTTAATAAAATCATCATTTTGACATTCACTTCATCTTGATCTCTTCGTTTATCATTTGTGTTTCCGCTGTAGTGAGCCTGACGTGTTGGTTTTGAACATAGTTCACAGGTAAATATACCTATGCTAGCGGGGCTTGCTTAATATTTTGTCAACTTCTGAAGTGCGGGATCAAAAGTCCGTTGAACCGTGGTACCAGGTGCAGCGGGAGCAGAGGCCTGGCTGTGGGAGGCGGGCGGGGAGGGCGGCCTCGGCCTGCAGCGGTCAGCTCGCGGGCTTCCTGGTGGCAGGAGCCCAAGTGTGGGTAGAGACAGGACGGGGACGGGAGGCTGCAAGGAGCCCGGGGAGGAAGCTCTGGAAGCTGAGTGGAAGGAGGAGGAAGAGGGGGTGAGAGGTGAGTTTCCAGGAGGGACTGCTGGGCTGGAAGAGCTACCAAGAGGCAGGAGCCCCGTGGGCCACTGTCCCCCGCAGGTAGGAGGTTCCAGTGCTGGAGGGACAGGGCGACCCCAGTGGCGAGGTAGGGGATTACCAGGGGGTGGTAGTGATGAGACGGGGGTACCATGGAAGGCAGTGGTGTCTGATGGGAAGGTCCGAGGGGCAGAGCTGTCTAGAAGACGGGGAGAAATGAAGTTCTCAGGCAGGGGAAAGGCCAGGACCGTAGAAGAGATGAGGTTGCAAGAGAGGGTGGCTGGCTGCCTGTCCAGTCCCCAGCGGCCCTGGGCTCTGGCAGATGCCTCTTCCCTGGAGGACCAGGAGGAGGTGCAGAAGCCTGTAGGATGAAGGAGGGACCCGAGTAGCCGAATTCACCCCAGTGGAGGCCGCAAGGCCAGGCACCCGGCCATGAGCAGGTGTGGAGTGCGGTGGGGCATGCAGGGACTTTTTATTTTTTGAAACAAAATCACTTTTTTTTTTTTAAGAGGAAGGAAAAAGGCAGGAATGAAGGCAAGTAGGCAGGCAGAGATTGGAAGAAGAAACACTTTTCATTTGTTTTGGTTTTTTTTCCCTGACCTTAAGGCGTGAACCTGGGTCCCCGGGCCTTACATGGTCTGCACGCCAGCGTCTCAGCTGACTGAGCCACAAGGGCACAGCCTCTGGGAGATGTGCTTTGAAGACAAAACTCAGCAGCAGCAGGGCCTCTGTGGTGCCTTGCACGCTGAGCCCCGTGCCAGGGCCTCTGGCTCCCGTCCCATCCCGTCCGTCCAGTTCCGTCCATCCAGTCCCCGCCCGCAGACTCGTCTCTGCACTGCTCTGAGGGCGGGTGCGCTCGGTGCTTCTGGCCCCTTCTCGCTGGGGTGTGCCTGGTGCTTTGGGCCCCAGATGCAGTCATTGCCTTGAGGTTGGGAACGTTGTGCTCATTCCCGTAGCACGATGGGAGGGGAAATAGTTGCCGAAGGAGTTTAAATGGGTTTCGGTGATTGTAGTCCAGGCTTTGCTACCGATAGGCTAAGGATACCAAATACTGCTCCATGGGAAAGCTTCTCCGAAGAAGAGGTGGAAGTCAGACTGGCACTAGAGCTGGTCTGACCGGACCTTACCCTGTGGCGCTACCGTTTGGAAAGAGACGTGCTGGGACGGCCCCTCCTTCTGGTCTGGGATGGTGACGCCCCACCCGGGGCTCCGGGCCCTCGTGAGCTCGGGCGCCAGTGCACGCCGGGACGTCGCTGCCGCGGGGCTCTCTGACCGCAGGACCTCAGGTGTTCAGGGGCTCTCTGCTGAAACCAGGTGAAGCTCTAGGGTTTTCTCTGTTGGTTCTCGTAGCAAGATTTCCCTTGGTCTTCCTGCTGCCTCCTCGCGCAGACGCCTCGCTGCTCAGACTGTCGCTCTTGCGCCCCCACGATGAGACGACGTGTCCTGTCGGATTCCCCGGTCTCCCCGGTCGCTTGGGTTACGTGGGTGTCCTCTTTGTCTTAACCCCGCCGGCCGGCCTTCCCACCGCCTCCCGTGTGTCCAGGTCAGCGCCCCCCTTGCCCTGCGCTGCTTGCTGCCGAGACCGTCGTCAGAAAGGGCAACTCGCTGTGTGTGCGTCACTCGGCCGTGGGAGGATGGGGTGAAGGAACAGCAGACTGAGATGTGACCACTGTCTTCAAGACATGGCCGTCATCTGGCCACCCCCACCCCTTCTCAGCCGCTCGGCCCCCACGCCCCGCCTTTCTGGCTCCCCGAGACCCTGCCCTGCCCCGGCGGCCCCTCCTAGGAAAGCGTTCTGCTCTCCCCGCTCACCGGAGCGCTCCTTCCTCACGGCCTGGTGAGACTTGCTGTAGCCCCTTCTCGCGCCCTGGCCCCGCTCCGCATCACACGGGGCCGCTCCAGCGCACCCACGGCTGTGTCTTCGCTCCTTGTTAGACCGGGACCTCTTCAGGGGGGCTTGCTCCTCGATGTGTCCCAGCCAGTGCCTGGCTTCGTGCTTGGCACACGGCCGGTGCTCAGTACGTGTTACTGGACTGAAACCGACAGGGCATCTCGCCTGGCTCCCGGCAGCCATCCCCTTTGTGACCGAGGCCCTCGGTCGCGGGATAGCGAAGAACCGGGAGAGGCAGCGAGTTCAGCTCAGGTGGACGCAGTCACGAACGTGGAAAAGCAGAAATGTTGCAGCGTTTTTCAGATTCTTCCAGTAGTCTCCCCCTTATGTCAGCCTATGATCCCAAGAGGTGGAAGGTGACGTTTCTCCTGCTTTTACTGCCAGGGCGCGGTCTTCCTCGAAACACCGTGATCAACTGCGGTGCGACTCACTGATGTAGCTTAGAAGGCGCGAGCGTCCCGAAACGAACCTGTCAGCCTGGTCCGTAAGGACAGCGCTGAGAGCAGCTGTTGGTCACAGTAAGAACTGAGGAAACAGACTCAAAAGCGATTTCCTGAGGCCACATGGTGGGCGGGTCGCGGGGTGGAGATTTGCCTCCAGGTCAGCCTAGTTCTAGCAGCGGGACTTCTCCCGGCTGCTGTGCCTTCCAGTCGGATTCCAGGAGAATGTGCCTCTGCCCGGTCTGCCCGCCCCAGGGGGCCTGGGCAGATTGCTCCCAGGCTCGCGCCCGCCCGGGAGAGGACTGTCTCACCCGTCCCCATCAGCAGGAGCACATGGACACAGGCCCTATCCCAGCAGAAGCTCACAGTTGGTCGGCTTCATCCTCTGGGGCCTCTTGACACAGCTGTCGGCACATCCAGGGCTTCAGCTGCACAGGCTCAAGCGTGTCTGCCAGGACAGACGAGCGCCTCACCCTTCGACATGCAGACCAGCGGTGGCGCGTTTGTGGGGATTGGGCCGCAGAGAGAAGGGAAGCCTGGCTTCATTCTGGGGGCGGTGGCCTTTTGGGGCAGGGCGACTGGAGAGGAAGTGTAAGAACTTGATTCAGGAGGAAAGAGCGCCCGGAGAAACAAGATGAGGGTGTAGCAGAGGCTTTCAGGAACAGAAATTGTAGCTTTTGAATGTAAAAATCAGTAGGAGAATGGAATTCAGTGGTTTAGAAGTCAAATAGAATAAAGGCCTCGCAACCCAGAACGATGATAAAGAAATGGAAACAGTGAGTTGACATGAGACGTTGGAGGCCTGTCCGGGAGGCCTGCCGTGGGCATCACTGGAGATCCGGGTGGAGAAGGAGCAAATGGAGAAGCAGCAGGAAACCAGGCTGACTGGCGGGACCTGAGCGAGGCAGCGCGACGGGGCTGGCGGCCACTCCGACCTGATGGCGTGACAGTGCGCCATGGTGCTCACGGTGGCTGTCCTGGGCTTCGTGTGCCGGCTTCATCCCTGAGGGCTCCAGCCGGCCAGTTCTTGTTGCCGCGTTGCGACATGTCCAGTTGCTGCTCCCTCTTTTGGTCCGACTGCAGTTCTGGCCCAGCTCAGCCCTTTCTTTGGGCTGCAAGTGGAAAACGCACCTCCTGGTGGCTGGAGCCTCTGACTTGGAGGGAGACACCTGCCCCCGAGCCCCATCACGAGGCCGGAGAGTGCTCTGGAGGCGGAAGCAAAGCACGCTGTGCCACCCGCCGCCGTCTTCTGCTCGCCCCTTTGGGCCATCAGCTGCCTGAACGTTTCAGGCCACGCTGCATATCTTATTCCACAATGCGGTATTTTTCCTGTCACCTTTTCTGTGCTTCGGTGAACTATGTGTCTACTGAGACTGCTGATTTCTTCAAATGTTGACGCACCTTCTAAGAAGGAAGATGCCGTCCTTTCGAGGGGTCCCTACCCTCTCCCGGAACCTGTGGACTGGAAGGGAGCGCCATCTGCTGACCACGTGGCAATCAGCCGGTGCTCAGGGACACAGACAGCGCCTCCCGGAGGCCGTGGTGGGAGAGCGTCTCAGAGGGAGACCGGTCCCGGCAGAATGACACCTGGTCTGTTCCAGGGTGAACCCCTTGTTTCTGCCGTGTTTTGCAGTCGGTGATTTTTTCTGCTTTCTATAGAAAAAGCAGTAGAAGAAAACTTCACTGAATTGAAGAAAGATTTGATTCTTCAGATTAGATGGATTCATGAAGCTCCTATTAAGAACATTTAGATTTTTTTAGCAAAAACCCTGAACTCCCAAGAAGAAGAAACTTTTTAATTTTGTAGGAAGAGCAGGCAGGTTGTTTTCAAAGCCAAGAGACCCAGGTGCTCCCCCGGCTCCCCACACGCAGCCCTGGAGGCGGGAGGGCCGTCGCCTGACGTCCAAATGGTCCCGGGCGACGGCCCATCCTCAGCGACACAGCCGTGAGGTCGCCCGCGTGTCACTGCAGCAGGAGTTGATTCAGGTACAGGAGGACACAGACGTGTGAGCTCTTGAATGTCTCTGAGGGAAGCACTCAGCGACGATCGGCGGAGATCCTGAGCTGGAGCGCGGGAGCAGTGGGCCTGGCCGTGTGTGCAATGCACTCTCCGCGGAGACTGCGGCTGAGGTCAGAATTCCTTTTGCGTTCTTATTCAGATTTTTAAAAATATTAAACCTGGAGGGAAAACATAGTAGGCAGAAAGTAAAGCTTCCTGACCACCTTGGCACAACCCCAGGCTCAAGGCAAGCATGAGAGAGCGAGGAACTAAGTGTTCCACTTTCAGTCAGCACCGGGCAGATGAAGCTTGGTGGCATGTCATTTAATGTGCTGCAGAAAGGTAAAGGTTGGGTTTGCATTTGAGGGCACCGGAAAGCTTGGTGGACATGGTAGATGACCCATGAAAAACTGGCTTACATGAATACGGGTTTCCCGTCTCAGAAGTGAAGTGAGTAGGTGGCCACCCAGTGCTGGACAGTGAAAGCGGCCATCACAAGCTGGGACCTGTCTCACGGCTCTTCCCTCAGCAGCAGAGGCCTCCTGATCCAGAGCAGCTGCTTCCGCTCCAGTCATCACATCTAGTTCCACAGTCCAGAAGGAGAAAGGGAGACAGGGTGTGTTTTCTCCCCTTCAGACTCCTCTCCGTAGTCTCACAGAGCACTGGCTTTTATCTCTCACTGAACTGAGCTGTAAGGAGCTTCCAAGAGAGACAACAATGTGCTTTTTGAAAACAGGCTGTTTTTCACAGGTGGTGAGTTCCATGACATTGGCTTTAAGACATCTTTGGGAATTCGCCTCCAGCAGCAAGGGAAATAAGACCCAAAAAGAAACAAATGGGGCTACATCAAACTAAAAGCTTCTCTGCAGTGAAAGAAACTCATCCAATGAAAAGATGTCCTAGTGAGTGGAAGAAGATATTTGTACATTATACATCTGACAAGGGGTTACTATAAAAAGTCTGTAAAGAATTCATACAATAACCAACAGAAAAACAAACAATCCAATAAAAAACTGAACAGGTGTCCCCTGGTGGAGTAGTGGTTGGGTCTGCTGCCTCTGGCCAAGCACAGTCCACATACAATCCAAGGACCAGGGTTCATGTCCTGGGCCGGGGGTTGCAAACAAAATGAGCAACTAAATAAAAGAGATAAAATGCTGCTTCTGCTTCCCTTCCTGCCTGGCTACTCACCTTCATTCCTGACTGCACCTTTCCTTAAAAAACCAAACAAATGGGCACAAGTCCTAATAGACTCTTCTCCAGAGAAGACGTGCAGATGACCTACAGATGAAAAGATAGTCCACCTCTCGTGTGATCTGGGAAAAGCGAATCAAGATCACAATAAGATACCACTTCACAGTTGTGAGAGTTTTCCAAGATTGGAAGCACATGTTGGTGAGGGCACAGAGAACGAATGCCGTTTCCCCTGGTAGGTGTGCAGATACGTGCAACCACGTGGAGAGCAGTGTGCAGATGCCTCAAAAAAAAAAGAAAGAATGGAAATTCCACTTGACCCCATTATCCCACGTCTGGGTCTTTACGCGAAAGACGCAACATTAATTTGAAGAGATGGATGTTTGCACTCCTATGTTCACTGCAGTATTATTTACAATATCCTAGGAATGTAAACGACCGCAGTGCCCATCAGCAGATGAGTGGATAAAGAAGATGTGGGCTGCACACACAGTGGACGCTACTCAGCTATTGTAGAAGATGAAATGCTGCCGTTTGCAGCAACGTGGATGGAACTCGAGGGGATGATGTAAAGTGAATGAAGTCAGAAGGAGAGACAAATACCAGATGATCTCACTCGTGGGCTATAAAAACAAAGCAAACGAACAGAGAAAGCAAAAACGAACCCTTGGATGCTGACAACAGAATTGAGCTCAGCGGGGAAGGAGGTGGTAGGTCCCGTGGACAGACCCAGTGGAGTGGGTGGTGGGCTGGGCATTGAAATTTAGTGGTGGGCGCGGCATGTTTGTATGTGTGAGCAGTGAACCTGCACATCTGAACTGTATTATTTTGTAAACCAGAGTTATCTCAATTTTTAAAAATAGTTGAAGAGGAAAAGGAGAAAAATTTGGGATCTTTGCCTCTGCAGAATGCAGATTTAAGTAACAGGTATTGGTTTTGGCTGTTTCGTTGGCAGATGCTGACAAAGATGGGTAAACCAGGGTTAACAGGTGAGGGGGAGTGGGTGCTTTCATGCGGTGGGAGTAGGAACCGTTGGCACTTGGGAGCACAAAGCCTGACAATATCTAAGAGCAGAATAGCCATAGCCTGCAGGAAGAGCCTGACGCAGACTTCTCTGCGCCACAGTGCTGTGACCAGGCAGCGGGAGGACGGGAGCCAGGAGCCAGCACTCTGTCGGCCTGGGTGAAGCGGCACGGTGTCTCCAGCAGGGGTGGCCCGCGCAGCAGGCAGGGCTGTGTGCCAGCGCAGGACCATGCGCTTTCCGTCCCTCTCAACGACGACCTGACATGCTAGGTAGGCACTGTTGGATGGCCTCCTGTCAGAAGAGGAATTTGAAGCGCAGAGTAGCTTTTTGTGACCCTCTATCCAATGGACTTGGGCCCAGGGTTCCCACGTCCCAGCTCCTGGCTCTGCTCCCGGCCTGGGAGTGCTGCCACCTCTCCCCCTCGGATGCTCTGTGTGACCAGGCTGGTGGCTCCCGCGCTGCGGTGCAGTTAGGCGGCGGAGTCAGCCGCAGGCCTGTCTGTCCTCACCGTTACACCTGCAGTTTCACTGGTGACCTCGTCTGGGCCCCCTGCTGGCGTTGGGGTGTGGCCTGGCCCCTGGCGTGAGTCCCACCAGGTCCTCGGGCAGGTGTTGGTGGAAGGTTTGACACGTGGGTGCGCCCGTGGTGGGCGGAGGGAGGCCGCATCAGCACCCGGCGTTGACCTCCGGCAGCCAGGACGTGCTGTGCTCATCTTTCAACAGCAGGTCCGATCAAGTAACTGGAAACTAATCAAACAACCCAGGGTCAGAAGCTGCCCCGATAAGTGACTGCACCTTTCCTTCTGTCTTTTTGAGATTGTCTTTATAAATGCCACCGTTTCAGCAGAGACCTGTATTTTCCTTTTTATGAGACCCGGGTTCAGGCCCTCGGTTGCCGTGCAGTCTGGCACCCCCGTCGTCGAGCATCGCACCTGGAGCGGCAGCTGCCGGGCCCACCCGATCCCACTCAGACTGCAGTGCGGGGGGGTGGGGGGCGCCGGCGTGGCTGGTCCCAACGCCTCACTGGAGAGAGCTGGGTGCGGCTGCCCAGCGACAGCCCAGGGAGGAAGATGAGTCACGGCACCGTGACAAGTGCTGTGGACAAGGACGTGTAGGAAGACAGGACGGGGTCGCAGGAAGGCTCCCAGACAGTGTCTTCCACGTGAGCCAGGGAAAGAGATGAGAAAGGAGCCAGGGGAGGAGGAGGAAGGCTCCAGGTGGAGCAGCCCGTTCGCGAGGTGGTGTTGGGTTGGGTGTCCGCCAGCTCCATCACACTTGGCCCCTGCCCGGTCTCTGCACGTCCTCCTGGTCTCGGAGGCACTTCCAGAGCCAGGATTTTAACCCAGATATGCTGGACGTGGAAGCCCCATCCTGGCTGAAAGTGCAGGAGCTGGGTGTGAGCCTCGCTGTAGAGTTTGGGACCCAGCAGGCAGCTGATCAGGGAAGGCTGCAGGTCTGCATGCTCCAGAGGGCCTGGGGGCCACTCAGACTGGGGACCTGAAGATGGTGGAGAAGGGAGGCATGTTCCAGATAGAGTCCTTGGTGTGACCAGATCACTTCCCCACTGACCAGGGGCATGCCTTGGTCTGCTGAGGAGGCACTGGCTTGGTAATCTGTGCGCAGGCTCAGTTAGTGATGAGGCACTTGAGGGTGGGGTGTGACTTCATCCCAGCCAGGCTCCCGGGGTCTTGACCCCTGCAGTCCCTTGGGGACACCTCCTCTTCTTCTAAGCACCTGGTGACCTGATGTCCGGTCACTCAACTTTATGGACCCAAACAGTCTTGGGGACATATGTGTAATGACCTGTATCATAGATCTGTCCAGCCCGCCTCACGCACCACTTCTGTCCAGTCAGTGGGTACATTTGACTGCTCCATTGTCCAGAAACGTCATCCTAAACTGTGATCGAAAACCCCAGCTCACTAAATGCACCGAGCCTGCCGCCCCGGCAAATAAAACTGCTTGCCCCACCCCTCCAGTCCCCGTTTGTAGGGCAAGTAGGCTTCCATGGAATTGTGCCTCTTGCTCGGACGTCTGCAGCGAGGCGGCGCCGTTAGGAAATGGCCACCAGGTGGCGCCACAGCAAGCCAACCGGCTGGTCTGCGCCACCGCCGAGGAGCCGGGGGACCTTTCCGCGTCGCCCCTGAACGCTTCAGTATTTGGTTTTAAAGAAACTGAGCAATACTGAAATGCAGCAAGTAGAGGCAGATGCTGTACGATGATACCTCAAAGAGGCAGTGTGTCTCGACCCTGAGTTACCTTCTGTGCGTGTTCAGTGTGCGCACAGGTTTAAAAACTTTCTCCTCCAGGACTTGAGACGCCCCTTCCGGTGTTTAAATTGTCACCACCCCCCCCCTCCTTTTCCTGCTTTTCCTTTTTACTCTCATTTGTCACCAGTCACTCTGGCCGTCTGTTCCTGCACTGGACTGTCCCGGGGACCCCCGGCTGCTCCGCCTGCGCCGGCGCCCGGGAGACTCCCAGCGAATCCTTGCCGAGTGAGTGGATGCGAGTGACTGTCCTGAATCGTGGGCACCTTTCTGTCCATAGACGTCGGTCGGCCCCACCTCTGTAACCACTGCACGTTGGCGTGTGGTTGCGTGGACGCGCCGGCGCCTGTCCAGCACACGTGGGCGGCCCGCGCCGCGGCGCCTTCCGCAGTGACCGCCCGCAGATGCTGGGCCCCGACAAGGCGGACATCTGGAGAGGACAGGCCCCAGGACCGCGCACACGTCCGCTGAGGGCTGAGCCAGAGCTTAGGGGCTTCTGCACGAGGGACAGTACTTCTCCAGCGTTGATGTAACATCACAGCATCCTTTCCCCCACTTCGGTGTCTCTTGTCTTTCTCATGACATCTTTTCCTATGCAGGAATTTTAAGTTTTTTCGAATTCAAAGGGACAGAAAATAACATGTACTGTAAAATTAAAATACAGCAATAGCATTACATATTTTTAATCTTTATAATGATCTCAACAAGCGTGAGTCATCCTTACCTCACAGCTGAGCAGTAGCTTCGGAGGGACTGAGCAGCCTGACTGTGGCCACACGGCCCTGCAACTGGCATTTAAACTCCAGAAAATGAAAGAAATTGTGTGAAATGAGAGGTACATATAAAGCGCCTGTAAAGTACTCGTTTTTGAAGCGACGTTGGTTCTAACAGGTCTCAGGCGCACAGCGTCATAAATTGGCATCTGTCTTCACCGCAGTTGTTCCCACTCACAGCCCAGGCTCCGTCCCCACACGGGTGACGTGTGCACCCCAGGGGCACCCCGCCCCTCCCCCCCGACAGCCAGCTTCTGCTCTTACCGTCAAGGGGTTTTCTTATCTGTTCATTTTTTCAGGTTATCTAGAAGTCAATGTAGTAAAATCTGCCAGTAGTTCCCTTTGTTTTATGGCGTTTGTATCACCTTGGAGAGATCTTTATATCTTAGGATTGTTAAAAAAAAAAGTTTTGCGTTTCCTCTAGTATTTTTATGGCAATTTAAAAATTAGCTCAAATCTTTTTTTTAAAGGAAAGGTGTAGGCAGGAATGAAGGCAGGTGGGCGAGCAGGCAGGAGTAGAGAGGAGGAAGAAGCATTTTAATTTATTTTTATTTAGTTGTTGGTCTTTGTTGTTCCTCCCCACCCCGGGATGTGAACCTGGGACCTTGGAATTTATGTGGCCTGTGCTTGACTGGAGGCAGCAGACCTAATACTACTCCACCAGGACACAGCTGTTAAATCTTTTTCTGCTTAAAATTTATTCTTTAGAATTTTACTGGGTATGATTTCAAACAAATCCCCCCTCAAGTGAACAGCGCAGCGTGTCACCGGCGTTCAGTGAGTGGCCATTCCTCCCTGCTGCCCGACATGCCACTTTGCGCAGGACCGTCCACGTGGATGCACGAGCCCGCGTTCTGGCCACTGGGCTGTCCCTCCCTTTCTGGGCCACTTGTCATTGGCCACCGCTTCCTGGCAGTGACAGGTCTTTCTCATGATGCTACTTTTTGAAAATGTCTTGGCTCTTTTTAATTATTATTCCAGATGAACTTTTAAATCACTTTGTTGAGTTCCAGAGTGAAGCCCCTTAGGATTCAGGGTGAACTTGCTCTTTATTTACAGATCAGCCGGGGAGAGCTGATGTCTTTACAGTGTTGCTTCCTCACTCAGAGGAAAACAGAGGAAAGAGTGTCTTTCTTTTTAAGTCTTTTTTGTCTTTCAGTACAGTTTTATAATTTGCTTTGAATGATTTTTGTTGCTTTATTTTCACATTTGTTTCCAGGTATTTCTCTCTTGTCCATAGGCTCCCACGCCATCGCATTTCCTGGCTGCCGTGCTTGGGGTGCATCCATGCTGTAGAGGGGGGTGCCGTGGCGGCTGACGTTCGACACGCAGTGCTTTCTCCTTAATCCAATACGTTCGTGTCATTCTCCTCTGTGTTTCAACGCGGCATCAGATTTCTCAGATTTCTTTCTTTTGTCATTTCAACACGATTAGAGAGGGGAAGGCAGATGTGTGGATCCAGCTTCTCTTCTCAACCCCAAATCTGTTTACACCGTTCGAGGGAAATGTCATTGCTCCCCTCCCCAGGTTCTCTGTGGACTGAGAGTGATACCTGGGTGGCTGTCGCCCCGCAACTGCAGGCTCCACCTCCAAGGTGGGCCCTTTATTCCTGACGGGCGCTCCCATCTTTCACGCCAGACCCCGCCCGCCGCCTTCTCCTCGGTGGTCACCTTCTGCCCAGTTTGGCGGGAGCTTGCAAGCTGTGCAGTGGGCCAGGACTCAGTGGCATTTGTCAGGAAGGTCCCAGAAGGTGGGCGTCCTGTTTGGCTGACCTGCTTCTCATCTTGAGGTTTCCGAAGTACCTGGTCACAGAAGGAACAGAGAATTACAGAACCCTGTGTGACCCCGGCCCGTGCCTGGCACCCCAATGCAGGCCTCGCAGGTCAAAGCAGGTTAAAGCAAGTGGCAGGCTCCCAGCACCGGGGGGCCTTCCACAGCCCCTGCTCTGAGCTCTAGCTGGGCCCGTCCTTCCTCTGGCCGGCTGCAGCAGGCAGGCCCGTGCAGGCCAGTTGGACACACTCAGGCCGCAGGGCAGTTGCTGCACGGTGGCAGTGGGAGAGCAGGTCCTTGCCGAGTGTGTCAGTGGCCTGACAGGTTCCTCTGCCCTTGGCAGGGCTAGGTGGCGGGAGGGACGCCTGCTGCCACGGGGCCCGTCTTCCATCCCTGCCACTGTCCGCCAGAGGATGCGTATTTGGCCCAGAGTTGTGGTCTCAGAAAGTGGTTTGTGCAGGAGAAATGAGGCCTGTTTGTGAGCTCTGGGGGCAGGGGGATGCGAGGGCACAGAAACCCTTTATGTTTGTCTCAATGTTTTTTTTTCTGAAAATGTTAGCGACTTCCAGAAAAGTTGCAGAGCTGCACAGAACCCTTGCACACAGCCTGCACCCACTCATGGGCCGGCAGCTCACATGTCCACAGTGCAGCCACCGAGCCAGCACAGGGCGCCACGAACACTTTTCAGAAGTCACCATTCCCCTGCTGCCGCTTTTCAGTCCAGGACCCTCCCTGCATTTAGTTGTTGAGTCTCCTTGGCCCCCGGTCGGTGACAGTCCCTCTTCTGTGAAGAGCGGCTCCTCATTTTCGTGGCTAAGGCACAGGCTACAAAAGCTGCGGGCCTGGGTTCAAGACTGCGGCCAGGAGGGAAAACACAAAAAACAGATGGCTGTGCTCGGCTTTTTGTGCTTCCGCCTCGCATACCCGTTGAGTGAGTGTCTCTTCTGAGACCTGAGCCGCCCCGCCGCCAGGCTTCTACAGGGGTAGGGCTTCCCCGAGGAAGGCAGCTTCTGCACCATCGGCCCCACTGTGCACGCTGACCTAGCCTGCCCCTCTGACACCTGCTTCCTCAGACGCCCCGCTCCTGCACACGGCATTTGCCCACACTCACTGTTCTGAGCTGAGAACTTGCTCAGGAGTCCCGGTCCTCAGAAGCCAGGTCTCTGGGCCCTTCCTGGCAGGGAGAATCAGTCGCTCCTCCTCCTGTGAGCCGGGCTTCCCCTGACCAGCGGGGCCTGACCTGTCCCGTCTGGTCCCTGGGATCATAGGCCCTGGCTGACTTCCACCTGGAGGAAGACCGGGGCTGAGAGAGCAGGAGGAAGAAACTTCGGTTTTTTTCGTTGTTCATGTTGGTTGTTCCCCCGGCCCTGAGCCCTGAACCCGGGTCCTTGGGTTTTGCCTGGCCTGTGACAGAGCTGCAGCTTAGCTAATACCTGAGCCACCAGGGTGCCAGACGTTTCTTTCGGTGCAGATCAGGATACTCTCTAAGTGCCTCTGCACATCTTTCTCTCTTACACCTGCGCACCTGGATGTGGCCACAGGTGCTCCCTGCACCATGTGAACTCAGTGACCTTGGGGACAGGGACTAGGAGCTATGGGAGAAGGACACTTTCTTTTTTTTGTTTTATACCTTTTAATTCAGTTTTTATGCATTTTTAATGCATTTGCATTATTTTATATAAACAGTTTAGGAAGTCCTCTTATTTGAAAATGTTATGCATGCCTAGGACGCACTAAAGTTAGATTTCTGGAGATGAGCACAGGCTCCCTGGCCTCAGTGCACAGTGCCTGGGTGCGGAGGTCATGCGGCGCTCCGTCCATGCCTGTCCTGTGAGCACGGGGGTTGCTGCCTGTTTGGGGGGCCCTGCTTCAGCCCCGTGGCTGGGGGCAGTCCCCCTCCGGGCCCTGTTCTCGGGCCTGCTCTGGTTCACAGCATTTGCCTGCCTCCTTGGTATCTCCAGGCCCACACTCAGCCCAGGCTCTTTCCAGAGCATTCTCACCTCCATGCAGCCACGGACATGAAAGCAGCTGGACACAGCACTGCCCCTGAGCTGCCTGCCTGCCCCCAGTACGCTGTCTCCCTTGGTGAGGGGGTGGGATATTGGGTGGGGAACATCTGGCGGGCTGGCCTGGGAGGAGGGGAGGGCGGGGTGAAGTGCCGTGCGTGGTGGCATTTGGGTCTGATACCTGCTGACGTGGTTGAGTCTCTCTCTGAACGCCACCAGAGGCTGCTCTTGTCCGAGGAGGTTGGTGAGTGTGGGGATGTGTGTGGGGGCTGGCGCGGTGGTGGGGTGAGCAGCACTGCCGGCCACACGGGACCTTTCTTGGACTATAGCAGGTGCTCCCAGCCCAGAGGAGAGTCTCCCCAGGAAGCTGAGGGCCGGACTCCAGTTGGAGGGCTGCGGGCGAGAGCCCTCTGCCTCCTCCCTCTTCGTTTTTATCACCTGCTGCTCAGGACATCGGTTACGCCTGCCTCACACCGAGGAAGCAGGTTCTGAGACAGGCTCGGGCCATTTGCAGACTAGTCTGAAGCGCTGGGAAGAAGCCCCTCTCTCATGGAGGAACATTCCTGGATGTATGTATTACCCTGAAGCAGCTGCAGTAGGGCTGGTCTGCGTCGGGCTATCTTAGGTTATTTCCCTGTTTCCTGACCTGAAACGTAGAAGAGGATTCTGAAAGTTTGGAAGGGAACCAGCGTCACTATGGGGTTTTCCTTCCCCCTCAGGAACCCACACAGCAGCCCAGACTATTCACAGAGAGCAGAGATATGGCTGATCTGTGGTTCCGATATAGCTGCCACGTTCCTGCAAAGTGACATCATGAGAACCGAGTCTTCCCTGCAGTGTTTTGGCGTCAGCAGCACGAATGTCTCTGTGTGTGCGTGTGCACGTGTGTGCGTGTGCCTGCCTGTGCAGGAGGTGCTCAGAAAGCTGGTGCTCTGACCGGTGACACCCGCCTCCCGTCTTGCTGGGACTCAGCAGTGCAGACACACAGAAATGAGTCCCCGCACCACGGTTCACCCTGAGGCTCGATTTCCTTGTCTGTAAAGTGATTTTTTTTAATGCATTCAAGTCCTTAACCAGAGCCTGAAATGCAGTCTAGCAAACTCGATGACAGTGTGACCTGGCTGCACATGAGCATCTTGAGTTGGGGCTGGTCCGGCTCCTCTGCACGGAGCGGCGGGGGCGCGTCCCCAGGTCTGCTGGCGGGGCGGGCCCGTGTCAGCCCGGGTGGGTGAGGAGAATCCACCCCGGTGCTCGGGGCACAGCGTCTCGCGTGTCCTCCATGCCTCGTCCGCAGGGCTCCAGCGCCCTTTTCCCGACCACTCCCCTCATCCTGTAGGCCCAGCACTGGCTCTTGTCCATGGTGTGTTGTCTGATGCCCGAGGGCACTCACCTCCGTCCTTGTCCCCAGGGAACCTGCTGTCTGTTCTCGCGCATCACCTGTGAGTGTCCGCAGACTGTGCAGGATGCTTGAGGGCGGCACAGTGTCGTGTTGGGTGTGGGGCCCTGGCACTGGGCCACCAGCGCCTCCATGGCTGAGCGAGCACATGCAGCAGCTGCAGTGTGTGTGTGGCTGCCAAGCACCTTCTCCTGGTTAGAAAACTCCACTTCAGAGGCCGTCCTTGGACCCCCAGCGTGCAGCCCATCAGCAGGCCTCCTCTATTTCATTTCCAGACCACCCACCTGTCCAGCGTCTTCCTGTGGCCGGAAATCCGAGCTGCTGCCGTCTCTTACCACCAGCTGCCACCACTGCTTCTGCCTTGGGCTGTTCCACGGAGGTGTCTGCAGAGCAGGTGGAGTGATCTTCAAAAACACAGAGAGCAGATGAAGGCACTCCCTGTCCGTACATGCACGTGCCCTCGCGGCTCCGTGCATCCAAGCAAACCCAGGTGCCCCGCGGCCTCCTGCTGCCCCTGCTCGGCCTGCGCAGACTCAGACCGCCCTGCTGCCTCCTGGAGAACCTGCAAGCTGGCGCGGCCGCGGGCCCTTTGCACTCGCTCCACTGCGCCCGCCCCGTCCTGGAGGCCTGGCCGGGCTTCAGGCCTCAGCTCAGGTTTCACACCCTCAGAAAGGCCTTCTCAACCAGCCTGGCAAACACCATGTTCCACCCTATTTTCTTTCTGTTTTTGTTTTTAAAGAAAAGTGTAGGCAGCCGGAGAGAGGAGGAAGAAGCATTTTATGTAGTTGTCCCCCTGGCCGTGGGCCAGGCTGTCTGTGGGCTGTGCCTACTGTGATGTGCCGCCGTTTTAATGCTTCAGGACATTCCTCAGCACCTGAAGTTGTCTTTGCTCACAGATGTTTTCTGACTCCGGCTCTGGAACAAAGTCTCTGTGGCAGCCGGGGCCTTCTGTGCCTGTGGCCTGCTGTCCCCAGTGCCCAGCGGGTTCTGGACTGGGCTTCTCTGAATTTGGATGGAAAAATCGAGCCTCTTTATTTTCACTATCATCTACCTGAAGCAGCATTTTTCTCAGTTTTAATACAACAGATCGTTAACAGTAACTGAGGCTTTGTCACCGATGGAAATCGTAGGTAATTTTATATCACATAATAGCTGTGGACACCTCAACATCTGCGCTCATGACGACGCTGAACTTCTGTAGTTATCAGGCCCACGAGAGGTCTTGCTATTTGATGCCATCGTAGAGAAGTACAGAGGTTCCCTTATGAAGAAGACATATCTTATAGTATTTTGGTATTTAAACATATTCGAGTAGCTCTTTTAGTAAGATTGTTTCCTGGGTGATCCCGTGTACTTGATTTGCTGTGTAACTTTACTCATTTGAAAACATTTTGGGAGAAGGGCCTGCAGGCCTCACCGAGCTGCGACACGGCCCCAGGCCCAGCCGCGGTTCGGGGCCCCGACGGAGCGGGGCCTTGTGGCAAGAAGGGGCCCCGTGGCCGGAAAGATGGTGCGTCCCCGGGTTGGGTGTGCCCATGTGCCTCAGGGTCCGCTTCCTGGTGCTTGGTGAGTTTGTTCAGGACTTGTCCTGGTGACAGTCTGGGAAACTAGCCACCTGATGCCGAGAAAGACACCTCTAGTGCAGGTGCTGGGGCGGAGCCAGGCCCGCACTCTCCCCCACACACCACTTCTCTGCGTGGCTGCGTCGCCCCTCGGGCCACGGCCCAGCACCAGGCAGGACCTGCTCGCCCTCTGCCCCAGGGACAGGGACAGCTCGGAATCGCAGAGTCCGAGTTCCTGGGACAGTCAGGTGGTCACTCTGGGCCAGTCTGGCCCACGAGGTACAGCCTGTCTTCAGGCCCCATCCTGAAGGGCGAGGAAGCGGTGCTCGGGGGCCCGGGGCTGGGGCTGGGGCTGGGGATTGAGTGGGGCTGGGTGGAGGTTTCTCTGGGCCCTGGAAAGGACGTCCCGTTCTGCTTGGTCCTATTACCGCTCAGCATATGAAATGTCGCTGTCTGAGAGTCGCCGCCACGAATTAGGCTGTTTGTCAGCACCGAGACATGCCGGGGTGGGCTGGGAACAGCGCCCGTCACGCTTACAGCACAGGCGCCCGTTGGCTGCGCACTGGCTGTTTGGGCTGGTGGGGGCGGGTGGGCCAGGCCCCCGGAGGAGGCGCCTTCCACTGAGCCCCTGGACTCCTCCTGTCCACCGGGGCGGCTGGGAATCCCCTTCCAACTGGGGAGGCGCTGGTTTCAGAAAGCAGGGTGAATAGGTTACTTCTTTGCTGTTCACTTCAGGGAAAGAGTCGATGACAGAACTGTAGGGTTAGATGAACACCAGTAGTGACCAGTAACCTGGAGGAGTGCTCGCTGGGGCGGCCGGGATGGGTGGGGTGTCTCACCTGCATTTTCCCATCTCGTTCTCCCTGCTCAAGGAGGCCCAGGCTGGTGGTGACTGTGGTCTGAACTCTCCAGTCCTGCCACAGACACGGCAGCAGGTTCAGCCCCTCCTGTGCCTCAGTTTCCTAGGGAGGAGAACTGTCTCTACCTCATGGGGCTGTTGAGAAGACCCAGTGAGCGCCTGGCACAGAGTCAGCACCAGCCCTGTCTGTCGTCGAGGTGTGGCGGGGGCCCTCGGTGCACCCCCAGCGACGGCGGGTGGTGGGCGGATGGCGGGGCAGTGCCCCGTCACGGAGGACACACAGGCCATGGCGCCGGTGTGGCAGGAACGCGTTGGGGTTCTTGCTGTCAGGCAGTGGGGAGAGCCCCGCTGGCTTGGGCAGGCCGAGCAGGTGGGCTCTGTGTCTGGTCACCCCTTGGGGTACCAGGCATGCCCCGAAGGGAGCCTTGCTTGCCTCAGCCTGGACCCTGAGCACTGGACCGTCCAGTTCCTCTCCCCGGTGACACCGTCAGGCCTGGGCAGAGGACGTCATTCTGTTTGGACTGATGGAAACAGCCTCCTTCCCAGAGCTGCTTGGTTCTGGCAGAGAGGCCTGCTGAGTTGGCGGCTCATTGCACTGGACAGTGGGCCCGAGATGGTCAAGGGTGCTTGACCCCTGAGGCCGCCCTTGAACTCATGGGCCGGCCTTGCTTTTCATCTCTGTTTGAAGTCTGGGTTTTTGTGGGGTCGCTGCTGGAGGACCCCACCCCTTCCACAGAGGCCTGTACTTCTCTCCGGAGGCTGGTTCCTTTGTCCCAGTCCTGTCGCTTCTGGCTGGAAAGTCCTCGATCCTTCTGCTTGCTGACAGCCCTTCTCTGCTGCAAACTGTCTGCAAATGCAGTTTTTTTTAAAGTTCTTTGACTGTTTCAGAGGGATGTGCTAGGGGGACTGGAGTGTGTTCGGGTGACCGTTGAGAAACGGGGGCGCTGCGCTTGGCCCACAGCGGGCTCGCCGGTGTGCGGACGTGGCTGCAGGAGAGCTGGTGGCGCCGCCCAGCTTCCCCGGCACCCGGCCGAGCACGTCTGCGCCCTTAGGAGGAGCCTGTGCCCGTCCCTGCCTTCATGGACGTGCCACTCTTCTCACCTTGTCTTTCTGGATGTGTCATGAGAGCGGCTTCCCCGGCGCCGTCTTTGGAGTCTGACTGCTCTCGCGCAGGTGCCGTCGGTGAGGTGTCTTCAGGTGATCGCTCCTGTCAGCCTTTCGTTTAGTTTTCATTACTGAGCAGTGTCCATGGGACCGAGCACAGTGATGGTCACCCAGCAGCTGACCACTGGCACTGGGGCTCGGTGGCCAGCGCTGCTGCAAGCGCCCGCGTGCGTGGGCTCGCGCCGGCTTTCTTTTTCCCCAGGAGCATCCTGGGTCATTTGTGAGTTTATGTCTGACTGTCCCAGGAGCTGTCAGATTATTCTCCAGAATAATCATCGTGCAGTTCCTTCTGACCGGCACTGTCCGCAGGCCCGGTTTGCCACATTCCAGCCGGCACTTGGCATCGCCTGTCCTTCTATTATCGCCACCCTGCCGGGGATGCAGTGACGCCCCCGTGGATGGCTGTTCCTCACTAGCTATTCAGCCTCTTGTGCTGCTGCTTTCAAAGCTGTGCCCGCCGGGCATGCGGTCTTCGGGAGTGGCACGGGCCTTCTCCCAGGACAGAGATGCTCAGCAGTGACTGTTTCCTGCCGGTCCCTCTCCCTCAGCTTTTCCTCTGAGAAAAAACTTACCTGGCCAGTTTTTGTCATTACGAAGAATTACCAAACATCCAGGAATGTTGAGACCAGTACTGTGAACTCTGGCCAGTGGATGCCGGTTGCTAGCATTTTGCTGTATTTCCTTGACCTCGGTTATGTGTGTTTTGCTGGCCTGTCGTGAAGCATGTTGCGAACTCACTGACCCTCCGCCCCACCACGTGCGTCGCCCGAGGACCTTCTCCTCCGTCACCTGCATACTGAGCACATCTGGGAAGACACGGGGTTTGCCTTTCCCCAGGGAACCCGAGTCCGTTCCTGCTCAGCTGGGTATGTTGGCGCTTTGGGCAGGAACGAGGGAAGGCAGGAGGCGCCAGCAGCGTGCAGACAGCGGGCCGGGCCATTGGGAGGGGACAGGCACGGTGCTGGGGGACAGCGAGGCTGCTGCTCTGACACCAAGCTGGGCGCTGGGGAGCTGCAGGAAACATCAGGATGGCGGACACCGCCTCTTGCTCTCTCTGTCGTCACCGTCTTTCCAGGACCTGGCGCGAGCCTTGCTCTGCGGGATTGCTTTCCTTTGGGGCACCAACACATTTGACATGTCCCAAATGAAATTCCTCTTATCCCACAAACCCGCGACACCCCTTCCGTCCTTCCCTTGATGAAGTCACACCCTCCTTCGGCCACAAGCCTTCGCCCTCAGCCTGGTTCTCCCAAGATCCCTCTTCAACTGCTGTGGAAGCGGTCTTTCCTGTCTCTGGGTCTGCGCTTCTGTCTGACTTCCCTGCTGCGTGTGGCCTTGGCTCGGAGGGCCGTCCTCCTCGCTGCCTGGCTCACTTCAGCTGACTTCCGCTGGAGCCTCCGGCTTCTCCTTCCGTGACGCCATCCCTACTCTCTGGTCACTTTCCTGCCAGAGAGCTGGCAGTGGCTCCGGCTCTCCGAGGTTCTGCGGTGCTGTCGGTGCCCTTCTAGAGGGGCACGCACGTCGGGACAGGGACGTGGGCTTAGCTTTGGGTGGCGCAGGCGCGGTAACCAGGCAGGGTGCCCCTTGAGAATGGTGTCGACTGCAGGTGGGGCGGCCTGAGCAGAGATGCCGGAGCTCGAGGTGCTGAGCCTCTCTGAGCCTCAGCTCCTCACCATGAGGAGGAGTGAGAGCTGGGGGTCCCGGGCGGCCGCTGAGGGTGAGGCGGGCTAACGCACATAAAGCGCACCGCGTGTTTTCATGTCGTTATTGGTGAGACCCCTGGGAAATGAGCTAGACTCACTTTGTCCTCGTCACCTGCCCTTGTTTCAAAACAATGCTCGCAAACTCTAGTGCCGGCAAGGGCCAGGCACTCCCGAGCTGGCTGCCCACACCGGGTGGGGCCTGAAGACACGTGTCCCGAGACGAGGGGCCGCTGCCCAGCCGAGCTGGTGGCAGCCGTGCAGGGGGTGGGCTCATTGCTGCCAGGGAGCTCTGCTTTCAAGAAAAGTCAGCAGTCCTCATGAGGTCCCCTAGTTTTTAAACTTCAGTGATTCATTTTAAAAGTTAGTTAAAGGTCTGCGCAAGCCCATCAAACCACATTTGTGGACCATCTTTATCTTTAGCCTGAAGTAAGGCCACCAGCTTACAACCTCTTTTAAAGGTCTCCTTTGGGGTCGTCTGCTCAAGTCTAGTACTTTCTCTTGGGGACGGGGAGAGGCTGGTTTTAAAGAGGGGTCTTTATGAGTCCCTGTCCTTGCAGGACTTCTCCAGACAGGTTATGTCCCCAACGGAGGCTGCCCTGAAGCGCCCTGTGGCCCGGAGACTATGTACAAGAGGGATGGTCTGATGGCTAGCGTGTTGGTGACCTCCGCCACTCCACAGGTACGGGGACGTGGGGCCTGGGGCCGGGGGGGTGGTGAGGGGGCAGGGCTGCAGGGCTGTGTGAACACTCCCTTTCTCAGCACTCCCTACGCCCCCGGCCACGCCAAGCGTGAGATCTGGGAGGCAGGCAGTCCCGAGGATCAGTATGTTTCTGAAGTTCTCGTCAAAGAAGAGCAAATACCTGCTCTGTCTGGTCTGGTAAGGAGGGATCAGATCTTTCCCAAGAAAAGCCTGGGCTGGCTTTAAGTAAGCCACACGTTTTAGAATGAAGTCAGACAGAAGCGGGCCAGCGGGCCTGTGCCTGCCGTGTTTGCTGTGCCCACAGGAGACGGCCACAGGGACCGGCGGTCTGAGAGTGCCGGCCGGGGCCCTGCCCTGGGCGCCTGGAAGTCTGCTTCCTATCACCAGTCATGGAACAGATGAGGAGCGGGTGTCACCTGAGGCCCAGGGTGCCCGTGGTGAATGCGTGAGGCCTGGCTCCTGTGGCAGGTTGGCCCGGAGCACTCAGTGCTCTGAGCTCATGGGCAGCACAGCCAGTCAGGGCTTTTGAAGCGATTTTGCTAGGACCAGCTAGAAATTCATCGGAAGAATTCCTTTCTTGTATGCCTTTCACAAAATTCCTTATTTTGATCTCTGTCCTAAAAATAGACTAGTGGGTGCCATTTGAAATTCCCTGCTGGTGCCAACATAGGTTTACATAAAGTTGCATCATCATCGTCATCACTACCGATGAAGGTATTGGGGCAGCTTTTGATGAAACAAGGCCCCATGTGTGGGTTTGTGCATTTGGGGCATCACGATGGGGTGTTATAGTCCAGGTTTATAAACCTGAAACCCCAGGAATGGACTCTGGTAAGGAGAAGGGTCAGACTTCCGCTTCCATTTATAATTTATGCTCCACCTAGGATGAAAACTTCTCTTCCGGTCTGTGTATGAGTGAGGTGTACACACGTGTTTGTAAATGCTCACATGTGTGTATCTAGACCACGGTCAGGGCTCAGTATATTGGTTGGATGAGGGAAGACGGGTGTCATTCAGGTTGAAGTACGGAACGGATTGTGCTGACCGAATGGCATGACAAACACATGGCCCCGCTCCTTGCCACAGTCACACAGTTCTCACAGCCGCCCCAGTCCCCCATGTATGCTGCTTTACCTCCAGTTTAGAGACAAGGAAACAAGGGAAGGAGGGATGAATACACAGGCTTCAAGGCACACGGCTGCTGGGTGGGGATTCAGAGTGACTCTCTGTGTCCTGGGGACAGTCCGCTCTGTCACCTGGCTGAGTCTGCCTCCTGGAAGGCGGATGCTCGTCTGCTCAGGGTCTGTGTGTAGGACTGAGGGCCTGAAATAGTCACCAGTTCCAGAAGCATTCAGGATTAGTCTTCATTTCTTTTGGAAAGTTTAGCACCAAATCTTCTGAGGGAAGAGGGTCCCATCCCCCACGGGACTTCTAAAGTCTCTAGGCCTGTGCCCACGCTGGGATCCTGAATCGGCATCTTCCTGGGAGGGGGATCCTGCCAGTTGCTTTCTGAATTTCCTTCTTCTTAAGCTACACACGGTCTGGGGTGTAGGTCTCAACAGAGCCTGTCTGCAGAGGCCCCCCTGGGCCCTTGTCAGGTAAGTCGCCTGCCTGAGGTCAGAGAGCACCTTGCGCGGAGCTGGCACGCTGAGCACGCTGGTCTGACATCAGAGCACTTACGACCTTGAGGTGCTGCTTGTGAAGATCTTGTTAGAGTTTTGGGTTCAGTAGACTCGTTTTTAAAATCTTTAAACCTCACAGGCCTGTCGAAATCTATAGGTTTACAATTCTTCTCTTCCGTTTAACCTCACATTGTCAGTAGTTGACTTTTGGTTTTCCTCACTGGCCTGAAAATGCTGTAGTTTCCCCTAAGATTACAGAATGTTTCCAGATGTGGCCCTTTTGGAAAGAGTGAGATAAAGAGGAATTAATAAAAGCGTGTTCTCTGTCCTACTCCAAGGTGTTGAAGTTAATGGAAACCACAGAGTCCCCCTTCATGGGTTAAGACAAACCATTTACAATCATGGCACGATTTGGGGGTGTACCCTCCATAGATTCCCCCAAAGCGAATCTGATGGGATGAAACAAAATTGAAGAGAGGGTGTGTTTCACTTACTGGCCCCGCAGTGTTGGGTTTCACGAAACCAGCTGCATTCGGGGAGCTTTAACTTTTATGGGGGGGTCCTTTCTTTACATGCAGGACGCACAGCGTTCTTCTAACCAAGGGCGCTACTGAATTTCACTTTCCCTGCGTCCAGAGCCAGCTGGTCGCCTCTCCCCTCACCAGCCAAGGCTTTGGATTCCAAGTGGCCCATACACGAAACCAGCCTGGCTTACACATCGTGTGGTGATTTCCTGCAGTGACTTCACAGAGAGAGAGAGAGAAAAGAGGAAAAATGGTGACACCAGGCAACGTGTGAAAGATGTAACCGCTGGCCCCCGGCCTCCCGAGCTGGGAGGCCTGTTCTCTCTGAAGGGAGGGTGGGTGCCTCCTCTCTGTCGCAGGCAGCCAGCTGGAGCCATCGGGGTTGGTGTCGGAGGGGCTGCGTCTGGATCCGAGACACAAACCCCTTTGCCGGCTGCCCCTCGGTGTCGCAGCTGAGACACACTCGGGAAGTAGCGCTGCCTCTCCGCCCTCACCTGCGAGGTGGGGACAGTAGGCCGTGCTCTCACCGAGTTGTCACGAGGGCTGACTGGACGTGAGGTGCTCAGGACAGAGCCCGGGACAGAGGCGCACCAGGCGGTGGGCGCGCTCACGGTGCAGCTCTCTCGCCCCCGCGTCCTCAGCCGGGGTCGGGGTCAGTGACTCTGGGTCGGGCGGGTCTCAGGCGGCTCCTCTCCTCCCGTCCACAGGGCAGCAGCTCAGACTCCCTGGAGAGCCAGAGCTGCGACTATGCCAGCAAGAGCTACGACGCCGTGGTCTTCGACGTCTTGAAAGTGACCCCCGAGGAGTTTGCTGTAAGTACAGGGCGGCGTCGGGGGTGGCGACACGCTGAGGGTTGTTGCTCGGGGCTGTCCGTTCAGGTTGGGAGCAACTCGTGTTCCCGACAGGAGGAGATGGTGGCGTCTGCTGTCCTTCAGGAAAGGCCCTGCGGCGTTGGGAGGCTGCGATCAGTCTGGGTTTCGTCCCTGGAGGCGCACACACATGCACGTGCACACACCGTCGTGACTGCGAGTGGAAGCAGCAGGCACGGCCTTTTACGGGGAATAGTGCCCCGAGTCCACCGTCCGGCCTGGCCGTGCCGGGGCACAGGCCTGCTGGGTGAGACTTTGGGCGGGTTTTCTAGCCTCAGCCCTAGCGCGATGCTCGGCCTGCCCGGGACCAAGTTTCCAGGCTGCAGAGCCTGCAGGGAAGGATGGGAAGTGCTCTGAGTGGGCAGCGCTGAACTCTGGCCGCCCCTGCCCATCCCCGGGGCAAGTGTGTCTCCAGCTTAGATGTGTGGCAGGTGCCCTGGAATCTGGTCTCTGGGCTGGGGACTGGAGTTGCAGGTGCTGGAATGAAACCAGATCACCTGATGTTCTAGTTTCCTGTTGAATAACATGAAAGAAAGAAAACTGCCAGACACAAAACCCCATTACAGATCTTTCAGTGACTCTGGGAAGGTGGAGGCAGCAGCTTAAAATTCTATTCTCTCTGAATCCCCACATCCAGAGCAACTAGATGGGTCTCCAGCTCTGACACCCATGATTAGTATTTACAGAAAACCTAGGTGACACATTCTCCCTGTCCACCCCAAAATACAGGTATCTGGGGGCATAGCAGCACCAACGAGAGTGTTGGCGTCTGTGCGGGAGACAGTGGAGGCAGGCATGGGGCGCCGGCAGCCTTTCGAACGGGAGAGCGGCAGGCTGCCTAGAGGTGTGTGCCGGGAGGTTCTGCAGGTGCTGTGAGAGCAGCCGTTGAAGTTGGGAGGGATGCGACCGCTCAGCTACTGGGCTGCAGGCAGAAGGGACCTACCCCCGATGAGCCCAGGGCTCCCTTCCAGGACAAGACTCCAAACCATGGAGGCAAGCGGAGCAGAATGATCGGTAGAGGGGAAGGTGTGATAGAGAAAATAAGTCCTAAGTAAAAGCGTGCATGTGCGCGTGTTGTCTCAAAAAGCAGCTACGTGTGTTTGAAGAAGGGAGCAATCAGGAGAGAGAGCCCAGGACATTCTGGAACCTCCTCGGCACCCCAGTGCCCTTAATTTCAGGAGAAGCCACGTCGGTGTCACATCTTTCAGAGTTGCGAGTGAGGGAGTAGGGAGACGGTGAAAGCGTGCCAGAAAGTCAAGCCACGGGACAGCTAAGGACTGTTTGGGAACAAACTAAGAGATGCTGAAATGTGCTCACGCCGAAGACACGACAACATAAATCAGAAGCAGGAAATCTCTGAAACGAGGTGGCAGAACTTAGAGAAGAATTGAAAATAAAGTCATGATCTTGGAAATGAAGGTTGATCCAGAATGAGCACGAGAACATATCAACACAACAGAAAATGCCTCATTGGAGAAGATTCAAGATGACCTTGGTACCTCTTCCAACACCACTGGGCCGTGTCAGAGGGCGCAGGTCGCTGGAGGCAGCGCCCTCTGCCCTGTGAGGGACAGTTTGAGCTTTAAAGGAACAGTAGTGGAGTTTGAGTGAAACCCTCAAACAATAGTCCATCATTGGATGATGATAAGGAACCAGTTTATCATCTTAAAGGCCAAAAAATGTAAGAATCCAGCATTTGTCCTTCCTTTCACTTTAACTGTGCTAGGTAACCAGCTAGTGGATGAGGGACGTATCTTTTTCATAAATTCTTCTCGTTACAAAACGGGTAAGAAATGATGGAATTGGAAATCATTTTGTAGCTCAAGTGTATGAAGCGTGGGCGTCAGCAGCTACTAACGTCACACAGGGAGAGCCGTTAGGTGCCCCCGACGCAGCCACACGGCAGTCCTGCCGGAGGGACGGAGGCTGGTCTCGTGGAGCCGTCGGGCCCTGGACACAGCATGGTTGGAGGAACATCTACACGACTGAGTGTGCGGGTGGCCTGGGTTCATCACCACACACCAGTAAGAGCTCAGGGAGAGAACACTGCAGATGAAAAGAGACTTAAAAGTACAAATACCTGTTTTCAGGTGGGCAAGCTCACACTGCGATGCCATGGTATACACCATAAGTTTGAAAATGTAAAGACGTTTGAGGAAATTCAGGAGAGTGGTTACTTGACAGGAAGGAGGGACTCACGATGGGGCACAGTGCATGGAGGAACTTTCTTCTCTCTCTGTCTCTCTCTTCCTCCCTTCCCCCTGCTCTTCCTTTCTTTCTTTTAAAGGAGAGGTGCAGGCAGGAATGAAGGTGAGTAGGCAGGCAGGCAGAGAGGAGGAAGAAGCATTTGTTTTATTTGGTTGTTCAATCTGCTTGAATCCGCCGGACCTGGGAATCGAACCTGGGGGTGTGTGGCCTATGTCCCTTCAGAGGCGATTGACCCGCTGCTCCACCAGGGTGCGCCTCTGTCTTTTTTTAAATTGTGGCAAATGTAACGTACAGTTTGCGTCTTGGCCATTGTTAAGTGTACATTCAGTAGTGTCAAGTGTATTCACACTTGCACGACACTCTCCAGACCTGCTTTCACCGTGCACACCCAAAACCCCTCACTCAGCAGCGCCCCGTCTCCCAGCCCGGCTCCGGCAGGGACTGTCCTCCTTTCTGTCTCATCTCCTCTTGTCTAAGCAGAGCCATGCAGTGTGTGTCTTTCTGTGGATGGATTATTTACTAGCACAGTGTCCTCCAGGCGCGTTGTGTGGGGGCTTGTGTCAGAGCTCCCTCCCAGTTCCAGGTGGGAAACGCTGCACCATGTGTGCAGACTGCGTTCTGTCTGTCTGCTCACCAACGATGGCTGTTTCCGAGCTGGGTGATGGTCACGACGTGTTCATCCGATCAGTCCTCGAACCGTGACTCCGTCTCATCTGGGTTTCTGCAGATGTACGAGACGTCACAACAGAAAGCGTTAAGACTCATGAAAGGTCCTCACTTTTTCCTGGGAGTGCTCGACAGCCGGACCCCAGGCGTCCCCTCGGTGGGGGCTGAACTCAGAGCAGGGCCAGGCTGGCCCGCGGCGTCTCCATCAGGGCCGCTCGTGTCCATCGGGCCAGCATGCACGGTGCTAGCCTGTGCAACGCTGCGCGAAGCCAGTTCGTCATTCTCTTCTTGCACCTTTTTTGGTAACTCTGACATATTTTTAAGAATAAAAAGTTAAAAAGCTTTTTCCTGAGTTGCTGCTGGATCGTTTCTGAAAAGGGCAGGCAGTTCCTGCCTCCCTGGTGCTAACAGCCAGGAGGACGGTGTGCGCCGCCTCCTGTCTCGCTGGCTCCCAGCTGCGCGTCGTCCTGAGCCCTCTGGGAGGAGATGCAGGGCTCCTTCTCCAGGGCGGGTGCCTTTTTGTTCTGTCAGTCCTCCCGGTCATTGCCTGGTGTAACCATCTCTGTGCGTATTTAGAGATCTTTACTGTAAGGTGTGCTGACCGTGGATTTGTTTGTTGATTTGGGGGCCGAGATGGAAGGGTTTGGTCACCGCTGTTAGAGGGGAGAAATATTGCCCTCAATACTGCATTCTGTGTGCAGATAACTTTTTTTTGTTTCCTTTTTGGCTAAGTCGCTTGCATTTATCACATAATGCCACTTGTCTCTCTGTGAAGTGCGCTGATCGGCCTCTCCAGCCCGGAGGACTCGTCTCTGCTGAAATGTTTTGTCATATGTGGAGATTGGCCATTTCTCTAAAAAGTCTAGATCTTTAGGGGCCCTGGACAAGGAGGAAAGCGGAGGTGGGAGGATGGATTAGGGTTAGGGAGGCTTTGCAAGGGGATGACTTTAATTGGACATCCTGTACTGAGGGTTTGTCTCCAGAAAGGAGTAGTCATCAAGAGACCTGTTGATTATCCTCAGGGTCCCAGGCATGTGCTCCCTCCAGGGCATACTTGCTGCTTGGAAACAAGACAGGCCCCTGTTTCCTGGCCCTGTGGAGCCTGTACCGCCCCGGGAGAGGCACTTTCTCTCCTGGAAGCTGCCCTTCCCTGTAGAGGGGCAGCGTCTCCCCAGTTGAGAGACATCTGTGGGGAGGACGAGCATCTGACCTTCCCCTCAACCCCTGACTTACACCCATACCCATGCCCTCCCCCAGGGTAAAGCTGCCAGCCTGCCTCAGAGCACGCAAATATTGCTCAGCAGCCCGGGGGGTTGGGAAGCAGGCAGGCAGGGGGAGAGGAGGAAGCAGCATTTTCATTTCTGTATTTAGCCCTTGGTTTTGGTTGCTCTCCCAGCCTCAGGTCTCGAGCCCTGGTCCTGGGGCTTGACATGGACTACGCCACCGCGAATGCAGACTTAACACCCGAGCCAGCTGCCAGACACCTTTTCCATATGTGTTTGGCTTTGTTGTACAAGGTGTGAGGCTTCAACTCTGATGATTTTACCTATGTATCAGTATATCCTTGCTCTGGACACTACCTTTTCCAGTAAGAGTTGAGGGGATAGAAATGGGAGAGGTTTTTCAGAAAACCCTCAGACTGTGGGTCTGGAACCAGCCCCTGCATATGAGGTCTGGTGGCCTCCGGTGCTGTTTGTTTGTTTTGAGTGACGGACCTCAACACATTCTCTGACCTCTGGTCTGAGCAGGGAGCAGTCGCCATCCCAAAAATATGAAATAAAAGTCACAATTTTAATAAATCACTTGGAAACTCAGTAGCACACCCTAGAATAGATGGCAGATCAGAAAGGAAGTTTTCTCATTTTCACATTAGCAGACTTTTGGTTCTTTTCCTAAATGACATTGCAAACATCCTGCCTGCTCTCCCGGATGGGGAGCTGACTTTAGCTGCAGAGAGACTTCCAAGGCCCTCTGCTCCTTCAGCTCAGATCTGCTGTTTTCACAAGACCTCTCTATTCCCCAGGTTGGCAGATTTAGTCCAAATGTGAGGAGCGCTTGGCTCCCATCTCCACGGGTCTGGCAGAAGAAACGCCTGTCTGTCTGCGCTGCCCCGGAGGAGCTCGGGCCTCCAGCTCTGGGCCTGACACAGGCCAGAAGGCCTTCGGGGCTGCTGGCCACTCGGCACCCAGATCCCAAGTCCCTATCAGTGTCATGCTGGTGTGCAGTCCCCCCTGAGATGGAACCTGGTGTGGAAACCCTCTGATTCCCAAGTGCTGCGGGGTTCCAGGCACCACCCTCCATCTCTGCTGCCACATGGTGGCAGCATTTCTGCTCCGTGCCCACAGGAGGGACAGACTCTCCACTGGGCCTCTCTCCTCTGCTGCGCGGCCCTGTGTGGTCCACTTCGGCCTGCATCCTGTGCGTCTCAGGCATCAGTGGTTTTGGGCTACCTTTATTTTCATTTTTATTTATTTTACTTACTTTTACACATTACGATAAATTCACATGTAAATGTTCCCTGTTCCTCATATATAAATGTCAACACAGCCTGCCCTCCACCACATCACCAAGTGTTCTTCACCACTGTTAGACCAACGGGGGGGCCTCAACAGCATCTCAGCCCTGCATTATGGCTACGTTGCCACTCTTTTCCAATTTTTTTTCTTCTTGAAAGGTGCAGACAGGAATGGAGACGAGCAGAAGCAGGCAGGAAGAGAGAGGAGGAAGAGGCATTTTTATGTATTTTATTTAGTTGTTCATCTTGGTCGTTCCACCGGCCCCGGGACGTGAACTGGGTGCTGGGGATGCGTGTGGGCTGCGCCCGCCCACCACTCCACCAGGCAGACCTCTCTAACGTGTTCTTGCCACGAGAAAGTTCATGCTATTTGCTGGCTCAATGTAACAGCCTTCTTTCAGTGTTCTGCAGAGTAACTCTGATGCGTGGGTGGTCAAACGTGAACGAGTCCTTATTTCCTCGTTGGTGTTCTGTTGGTCAGGACACAAGCCCAGCTAAGTGGCTTCCCTTTTGCTAAAAGCGCGTGCGTGTGCGTGTGCATGCATGTGCGTGCTGGCCGGTCAGGTACCCGGCATTCTGCACTTCTTGTCTCAAATTTTCACTAAGATTTGTTGAGATAGGAGTACTGGCACCATTTTCAGGCCGTCTCATCAAAGACTGGAGAAGCTGAGTCTTGTGTCAAAGAGACTCTTACTACTAAGCTACCATCCAGACACACCCAAGCCCTTGAATTCTGGAGCCCACCCCTCTCCCCTGTAGCCTGCCCTCCCAGATGACCTTGTGTCCTCATGTCAGTGGATGTACAAAGGCCCTCAGCCCTCCATTTGCTGGCCTGTCACAGAGGCGTCTGTTACCTGCCACCAGGCATCCCGTGTGACTCATGGAGGTAGGTAGGTCATGTGAAGTCAGCCCAGACCGGGCCTTGACCTACAAAACTGTCAGCCACGATGCCTCTCTCACCATTGCCAGAAGAGCTTCTTAACCTTGGACACAGCTTTTTCACCTGGTGTGTTTTCTGTAGTGACAGCTGAGTGCGGCGGAGGGCCAGTTTTGTTTTTTTTTTTTTTTTTCATTTCTGATCTATTGAGGACTGATACTCAAAAAAATACAGTAGAATACGGTAAAAATGTCATGGCAAGTTGATATAAAAGGTTTCAAATGCCTGCTCTCAGCATCTGTGGTTCCCTCACTGTGGGCTGGTGGAGACGTCGGTGGCCAGCACTGGTCTGCGGCGGCCTCGGTCGCATGGTCCTCGACTGTGTAATTAGAGGAGGCACAGACTTCAGAAGAAGCGTACGGTTTCTGTAAGCCACAGTTTAAATGAGACTCTAAATTTAGAGCAATAGATCATGTCTTTGTTTAGCATTCTAATTTTTAATATCGTGTTTACAACTTTTTTAAATCATAGAAGGAATTCAAGCTTGAAACAAAAACTCAGAGAATCAACTCTCAGAAGTAAAATCATTCCTCTTGCTCTCAGTTCCTCCCTCTAAACTGGAAATTCATCTGCTAGTCAAGAAAGGAAGGTGTGGATCAAGCTTTAAGGAGAGGGGTGGGAGAGGAGCGGCACTTTGGAATTTCACCCGTTTTTTTAGTCTGTGTTGGTTTGTATTTGAAGGGATAAAGGTGCCTTTTAGGAACGGGCTGTTACACTGTGCAGATTCAGTGACATGGCGGCTCTGCTTCAGTGCCTCTAACCCCGGTTCTCTCTCGTTGCAGAGCCAGATCACGCTGATGGACATTCCCGTGTTCAAAGCCATCCGGCCGGAGGTCTGTACTTGCGCTTCGTACTCTTCTACTTGCCCGCCGCTGTCAGAGACTCAGTCTCCCTGCAGTCTCGACAAATGCATGTCACACCTTAACGCCCCTTGAGCAGGCAGGGCTTTCCCTCTGCGGCGGGGCGCCCGCCCTGCAGCTGGGTGTTTGTGTTTCTGGAGGACGTCAGGCCTGGCCACACTCATTTCTCTTCTCAGGCTTCTCCTGCTGAAAATGTTCACTGTCAAGAAGGGCCACGAGGGAGTTTTTTCCTAGAGAGCTTTCCGTCTGTCGACCCAACTGCCGGTGGTTGCCTTCTTTCTCAGTTTGAAACCAGCTGCCTCAGCAAACACGCACACATTTGCACTGAAGCACATCTACACTTGCAGAAGCAGCATCGTCAGTAAAGAGCAAGTGCTGATTTTGGTCTTTAAAAAAAGACCTGGAAATGTTAACAGTTAATAAGACTTTATAATTGTGTTTGTCAGGCCCCATTCTATTAGCAAGTCACAGAAATCCATTTTGAAGTGGCCGAATAGGCAGAGGAAGAGTTTCTTAGGGGAGAAAGGGGCGCTTTGCAGAATCGGTGGACACGGGGCTCAGACAGCCTGAGAGCCAGCCAGGACGTGCGCTGACCTGCGTCTTTGCTCTGCTGCTCCTCGCCCTCTTTCTCCTGTCTTCTTGCTGCCTGCCCAGAGGGCCACACTTACGCCGTCTGCTTTTAAGCCCCCACTCAGGACTGTGAGACCACAGCTCTCGGTGCAGCCCTGCAAGTCGTGTGTCCAGAGCAGGCCCAGTGGCCTGAGGTCAGATTTAAGTGACCAGGACAAGCACGCACAGCTAAGGGCAGCAGGCATCGTGAATGGGGTGCTGCCTTCAGAGAAGGGGGTGGGGAGATGCGTTGCAAGGTGTTTGCTGCATTCTTAACACAGCGCCGTCTCACGTAAGGTCACGGCTAGGACTGAGAAATAGCGTTTCTTAAGGCAGAATGAGACCAGAGATCCAGGCCTTCTGAGAGCTGGTGTCAAGCCCAGTACGAGTTAGATTAGAGGGAAAGCAGTCTTGCTAGTGGTGCTCAAGATGTGTGCGCGCGCGTGTGTGCGTGTGTGCGCGCGCGCGCGAAGAGGCGGCGGGCGCGTGTGTCCGTGCGCGCGCGCGCGTGTGAGAAGAGGCGGCGTGCGCGCGCGTGCGTGTGTGCGAAGAGGCGGCGCGTGTGCGTGCGCGTGTGCGTGTGTGCGTGTGCGCGTGGTGGGGGATGCTGTGCTCATTAGATTCGGGGAGAGCTTTGCTTACTTTTTGACTTGACCTCCAGTGAATTCTGTTTTCTTCTAATATGAAATTATCTATTATTTCTACCTGAAAACAAAAACTTAGAACAACTCACTACCTCTTGGAAGCTTTTGAGGGAGTAGTTACGCGATGGTTGCCACGGGTCTCAGCTTAGTTTTGACACCCGGATCTTTCCCTTCCCCCTGAGCAGTGAGGAGGCCGCCAGCCTGCCAGTCCTGGACCCTGGTCCCGTGCCGAGGGAGGCTGGTTCGCTGCCCAGACGGACCGTTAGAGGGAAGGGGGCGGGGAGGTCTTCAGGGGCGGACTGAGACTTTCTCCAGGACATTGCTGGTTTTTTTTTGAGCGGGGGGTGGTCTCATTCAAGGCATAACTTGTTTCAAGTTGTGATAAGACATTAGCTAGAGATGTTTTGCTTTCAAGATTTTAGCTTGGAGCAATGGTTCCCTATCCAGGCCCCATATCGGAGTTGCCTGGGCAGGCTTTACAACGTGGGGTGCCCAGACTTTCCTCTAGGTCAGAATCTGAATCTGCATCTGTGGGTTGGGGTCCAGAACTAGGTTGACCATATTTTCTTGAGACAAAATTGGGGCATTAAGATGGGAAAACCAGGACAGAGTTATGCTCTGGTGACCAAGGGGAGGGGAGGAAGCAGAGCAATTCAGGCAGGAGCACAGCAGCCAGGCCAGCAACAGTACGTGCTATGCCATGCCAATCAGCCATCGGGTAGTAATGACGTGGTTCGGGAGGGCCAACAGCCAGGGCCAGTGCAAGCAATTTTGGCACCTTAGGTGAAAACCAAATTTGGTACCCCTTTAATCCCCTCTCTAAATGTCCTGCTTAAAACACATGCTGCTGTAACCATCCCAGGGCCAGAAATGACCAGTAACCCCCACAGTGCCAGAAATAACCCCCCAGTGCCAGAGATAACCCCACACTGGCAAAGATAACCCCCCAGCATCAGATAACCCCACAGTGCCAGAGATAACCCCACAGTGCCAGAGATAACCCCATACTGCCAGAGATAACCCCTACAGTGCCAGAGAGAACCCCCTAGTGCCAGAGATAACCCCAAGTGCCAGAGATAACCCACAGTGCCAGAGATAACCCCATACTGCCAGAGATAACCCCATATTGCCAGAATAACCCCTACAGTGCCAAAGATAACCCCACAGTGTCAGAGATAACCCTACAGAGCCAGAAATAGCCTCTCTAATTACTTACCTGTAGCTTGACCACATTGTGTTCTGCTCCCTTTGAAGAGACAGGCGCTCACAGGGTCGGGGCAATCCTCGTCCTCCATGGCTCCTGTTTCTCACAGGGGGCAGGAATAGCAGTAGTGGGCCTGGCTTATCATAGCTGGTGCCTGCAAGGGCCATCTTTAATGTGGGGCTAAAAGGACAGCTGCTTTGCCGTCTTTAATGTGGGGTTAAAAGGACAGCTGCCTTGAGGCCCCCTCAGCAGACTAGGCATGCAGCAGCTCAACTGCCCCTTTGGCCCTGGTTTGTTGAAAATGGGACAAAACTGACATGTTAAAATGGCAGGACAATCAGGAAGTATGAAAACGCAGTACTGTCCCATTTAAAATGGTCTGTATGGTCAGCTTACCCAGAACCCAGCCAGCCCTAGTTTTTAAAAGCTTATCAGGTGATTCTGATGCACAGTGAGGATTAAGAACTAATTGTTGGCATAGTTGCCTCTGAAAGATCACAGGCCACATGCCGCTGGGTTGGTGTGGGGGCGAGAGCCTGGGAACAATCAGTGTGAACAGCTGAGATAAAATACGTCTTTCTTCCTCCTTTCTCACTCTGTCTGCCTCTGTTTCTCTGTCCGTCTCTCTCTGTCTCTGTCTCTCTGTCTCTTATCTATCTCTGTCTCTCTCTGTCTCTCTCTCCCACAAAACAAAACTGATTGCTGCGAGGTACCTGAAGAAACCTGAACTTCGAGCGTCTTAGATCTATGATGTATCAGCTAAAAATGGAAGAGTTTCTTCTTCCCTATTGTCAAAGCTGTGGTTAAAAGAGGGCCCTGGGAGTGGCCCCAGCGTTTTTTGATGCTGTGATTCTTGTTAGCAGACTGAAAACGGGAAGTTTCCCCTTGATGGTGGCTGCCACAGGGTCCCAGAGTTGGAAGGACACAAGTAAGGGACGGTTATGAATTGGCTTTCCCGAAAGCGGAGGGCAGCGCCGAGAGCACGCTGGGCAGTGTATGAATGAGCAGACCCCGAAGTGGTCCGGAGACCCGTGGGCAGTGCCCTGCAGCTCTGACCTGTCAGAATCAGGTGGGGGGCTGTATATCAGGTGTTTCGGCTCTGTCTTGGAGATTCTGCTTCTATCCGGTGGGAGTGGGCTGGGACCGGCCTTCAGGAACTCCCTGGTGGTGCAGGGCAGAGGGGAGAGCCAGGGGTGTGGGCACTGAAAGGCTAATGGCAGCACGCTTGTGAAATCCCTATTCCCTGATGTCCTCACCTGGTCATCAGGATTACTCTCAGTCCAGACCCACAGAGGTAACGAGAATTGTGCTGGCTGCGGGCCGTATGGTCGGGCCGTGAGCCAGCGCGCAAGTCCCCGGCTCCTCCTCCCCGCGGGCGGTGGGATGAGTATGGGCCTCCCAGGACCCAGAAGTGCAGTGGGGGCCTTGAGGAGCCCCGCTAGAGGGCGGGGTGCAGGCTGTGTTTCTAAGGGGACTTGGATACCTGGTGTCTGCCTGGAAGAAAGGCCTCCAGCCCTTCTCTTACTTGGGTCACTTTTCCAGTCCTGCTGCTGCTTCCCTCTTGGGAGGGACCATCGTGTCATTTGCCAGCCAGCGCCCATTAATGAGGAGCTGGTGTGGGTCGTTTGAAAAAGAGAAGCCTGCTGAGGAACTTGATTCCGGCCCCAGGAGATCCGAAGGCTTGAGCAGCTGTGAGCAGCTGCGTGGACTGGAAGCTTTGGGGTGGCCATAGGGATCGTTCCAAAGAAGAGTTTTCTAGGTAGAGCTGAGCACGCGCAGGCGGCGTGGCCGAGGAGACTGGCACGGACGGGCGAGTGCGGAAATTTGAACGTGAGGGCTTCTAAACACCTGCATTGACACCGCACGCCCGGCCAGGAGGGCCCTGGAGCCTGTCTGCTTGCCAGCAAGGCTGCTCACAGTGACGGGCGCTGGGCAGGGGCCTGTGTCCTTGCCTGAGTGCGGCCCGCCAGAGCCTAACCCCGAATGGCCAGGGCTTCACTGCCTGGACAGTGGGAAGAGTGAGTGCAGACATGGACTCTGCTCTTGGGGGGCCTGGACTGTCCCTATTACCTAGGCACTCGCTGCATGCACACTCGACAGTACCTTAGACTCAGGGCCTCATCAGCCCGTGCAGCTGCCTTGGGATGTACCTCTATTATCTTTGTGTTACGTAAGAGGAAGCTGACGTGCGGACATGTCCACTATGCCAGGTATGACCTGCTCTGTGCTCACCGAGTTAGTCCTCATCGGTGTGAAACATTCACCCCCAAAGCGAGCCGCTTGCATCGCGCACCCCTTACATCCCACGGTTGCTTCCGGGACCTCTGTTTTCTTTTTATTTTGTCCAGATGTTTTCTGAACAGCACACGCATGTCTGGGATCCCGTTAGTTGCCTCCTTTATACTGCAGGTGCAGCTCTTAGACCTGTCGCCCCACCCCAGGCAGCAGTGCGGCCTCGTCGTGCGTAGCAGGCACGTTTCAGACTCCTCAGCTGTCGCGCGAACACGAGGCAGAACGTCCTGACTGCAGCAGTGAGCCCCGGCCTGGTGGCGTCTGCAGCCGCTGTGCCCCCCACACTCCCTTTCACGCCCGCGCGGGCCGCCCTCTCCTCCCCCTTGTGCTGGAGCCGCCTGAGCGCACGTGAGTCGTGCCGGCCAGTGCTGGCCCGCGTCCCCAGTGCGCGCTTCCTCTGGATGGCTGGACTTTCTCACTGGCCCCTGTGTTTTCTGTCAGTTGGAAGTGAACTTTAAAACATGATTGGACTTGGGTTCACTCTTTGTTGGGACAAACATTTCACAAGAATTTGGGGACTTTGCACTAAGGGACATCAGGGTCGTATTCTTTGTCATCTGCAGACTGGTGAGCAGGTTCAAGTGGTGACTGACCCCTTCGTCATGAAGTTCCCATCTACCTTTGATCCAGTGATTTCATCCAGTGATGACCTTTGCCTGAATCAAGTATTTTATATGGGACAGTGAGATGGTGGTTTCTCCAATTCTACCTTCACATTTATAGCAACAATTCTCAAGGAGGGTTTTCCGTCACCAACTAGGACCACCTGTGCACAAAAGGCAGGACACATGCTCGGTTCCTTGTTTTATTTTTTCAGGGACAGGCGCAGGCAGGAGTGCAGGCAGGAGTGCAGGCGAGCAGAGGCGGGCAGACAGGGAGGGGAGGAAGAAGCATTTTACTTAGTAGTTCGTGGTTGTTTCCTCGGCCCCGGCTCTTGGACCGGGGATCTTGGGAGGCCTGTGGACTGTGCATTCGTCCAGTCTTCTCCCCACCCCTACCTGGCGCCTCAGTCTGCCCTCTGCATATCTTTTCTTTCTTTCTTTGACGCCACATTGAAGCAAGGGCATGCAGTATTTGTCTTTCTCATTTCATCTAGCGCATGACCTTAAGGTGCATCCATGTTTTTTGCAAATCGCAAGATTTTTCTTTTTTATGACAATATTTTATGACAATCTATATTTACGTGTAGATGCGCATAGATATATAGGCCTACACACGCATACGTCCATGTCTATATTACATATAGATATAGTTACTTTTCTTTATCCATCATTCCGTTGCTGGGCACTGAGGTGCATCCATGTTTGGACTGTTTTAAATGATGCTGCAGTGAGCGTGAGGGTGCATGTATTTTCCAGTGAGTGTTTTTATTTCCTTTGGATAAACATCCAAAAGTGTGATTACTGGATCAATGGCAGTTCTAGCTTTAATTCTTTGACAAGCTCCCACTGTTTTCCATAGTGGCTTCACCAGTTAGAAACTTCACCAGTTTCCATTCCCACCTTCAGTGTCCCTTTTCTCCATTTCCTTTCTTTGCCAGCACTTGTTATTTCACACCTCCCCACATGCATCTGTATGTCTTCAGAAAATGTCTACTCAGATCATTTTTTAATCAGATTTTTTTTTTTCGCTTTTGTGTCATGTGAGCTCTTTATGTATTTTGGGTATGAATCCCTTAACAGGTACATGGTTTGCAAATATTCCCTCCCATTCGACTGATTGCCTTTCATTTTGTCGACGGTTCCATTGTTGTGCAGAAGCCTTCAGTTTGATGTAGTCTCAGAAATCTTCACTTTTTAAAGGAAATGTCAAGTTCATAGGGAAGGTAGTGTTGCTTCTCCACAATTCTTCCTCCCATCATCCTTGCTGTGACTTCCCTGTGCATGGTGTATTTTCCCCATGTTCCTGACTTTGGACCTGGTCTGAGGACTGGACGGAAGTGGCAGTTTGTAAGTGGTGCCTGGAGGTGCTGGAGGGGTGACAAGCTTCTGGCTGCCCACTGGCAGCTTCTGCTTCCTGCCATTGCTTGTTTAGTCGAGTCCCCAAATGGGGACATTATTGATGGCCTGCACCTATTCTGAAGCCCAAATTCCAGCTTAACCCAGCCCGAGGGACCCAGAGAGATGGGCCGAACCGCAGAGAGGCTGCAGACCTGTGTCGTGAAACCCACACGCTGTCATCTCGGAGAGAGGAGGGTTGTCTGTGATGGCGCATGACGATGCCATACCCATCTTTCCAGCTCAGCTCTAACGTCATGGGGTTGCCAACTTAATCCCCGGCATCTTTGTGTGCTTTTTAAATTACTGAATATGTGTGCGTGTGTTTGAAAATAATAATAATATCAATATTACTACTGACCAACAAACTACTGGTTAAAATTTAACGTTTCTTTGCAGTTTTGTTTGTCCTCAGTTCATTTTCTTATGTTCTCTCTCTCCTGCCACTCACACACCTTGGTAGGCCTCCCTCCTTCACTTCCCCTCAAAAGTCTTTGGAAGCAAAGGGCAGAAAAGGCAGCCTCCCTTGCTCGGGAGGTGCCCATCCTGAGATGCCCGATGTAGTCCCAGAATCCGGGCATCGTGGGTCCTCGGGGGCGGCTGCCCAGTGATGGGCAGGAAGCCCTGGCCAAGGGGCAGAGCATAATGGGACCGTGTTCAGCACATCCCTCAGGGAGGCCGCTAGTGAGGGAGCATTATTGCCAGGGCGCCTGCTCTGCGGTGTAACCACTTCCCCCAAAGTAAGGGTTTTGCCTGGTGAGCTCAGCCTTCGGACGATTCCAGATTTCCAGTGCCGCTGATAGCTGAGACAGCAGTGGCTGCAATGGGCCCGCAGGGGTGTGTCCCAGGGCGGCGCTAAGGGTCGGCAGAGAGCAGGAGAATGGAAGTCAGCAGTATGCAGCCGTGACCGCCCTGTTCTCTGGTGACTGCCAAGCGGCCGCTGTGACAGAGCTGCCGAGTTGATGCCGACACAGGCTGCAGCAGAACAGCCCACGGCCGTGCAGACCTTCACGCTGTGTCCCAGAAGCCCGTCGCCGCTGTGGTGGGGGGGTCCCAGGCCTGGGGTTAGGGCTGTGCTGGACGGGGGGGCTGTCTGAGGGGACCTCGTGTAGCAGCCTGGGGTGAAGGCCCGCTTTCAGGCGTCCCGTCCTCACCAGCGTTCCCTACCAAATCTGTCATCGTGCCGGCTCCCAGCCCATGGAATCGAAGACCCAGCGCTTCTCAGAGGCCAGCTTGAGTGTGCACACTGTTTCTGGCCTGAGAGTCGACGTGAGCCGCGTCACGGGGAGCTGCTTCTGGGGGCCGGGAGAGCGTGCCGCCCGCTTCTCAGCCGGGTCCCCCCGACGCCACGAGCAGCCCCACGAGCCCCGTGGTTGGTGCCAGAGCCCAGGCTCGTCTGCCGGCTTCATCCCTCAGCCCAGACTGGACGAGCCACTCATTCCCTTCGTGCTTCGACTTCCCCCGTGTACAACGGGACGGTCCTGGTTTTCACCTTGCGGTGGGCATGTGGGCACCGGGCCGGTGGGCATGTGGGCACCGGGCCTGTGCTCAGTGAATTCCCGGGAACTTGTGGCCGCTCTCAGCAGGGCGCAGTATGAGTGGCTTCCGCGCCACAGACTTGAGGTCGTGCCGAGCCGGACATTCAGCGCAGGAACCGGTGACCCAGAGGAGGCCCCGAGTGGCCGCGGGCACTGTAGGGGAGCCCTGCGGACCGGCTTCACACCCCGGGCCCTGGTGGCAAGGAGGTTGAGGTCTAGATGGAAACTTCCCGCAGTGCTCGCGGGGCCTGTGAACGCGGAGCTGGGGGACACGCTTGAAGCCTATAAGGGACCCACGTCTGTGGGCTGCCTGGGGTGTGGGCTGGGAGTCGGGAAGGGCGTTTTGGGCAGAGTGGATTTCAGTGTGTCGTGCAAAATTCAATAGTCCTTTTTGAGTCTGGCATTTGGGGAAAAGTAAAGGCCACCTGATGTCTCCTCAAGGGCGCTACTGTCATGGATGCGGGCTCATGCCAAGGGCTTTCCAGAAGTCACCGTGTCGTTCTCTGCTGACTGGCAGCTGAGGGCATGCAGGGTCTCAGAGGTACGTGGACAGGTGTGCAGTGGCCCCAGTGATGGAAACAAACTGCAGGGGCCGCGAGTCTGGGGGCAGGAAGCTTCTCGAGTGCGTGTTGTTTTCCAGTCCTTCGCGATCCTCGCCCACGCTGCTGCCTCCACCGCCTAGTGCCGTGTCAGGCTGCTCACGCCACCATTGGTGCGCCAGCCTCTGTGCTGCGTGCAGGGGCGAAGGTGGAGGGGACGTTGACGGGCACAGTCCCGCAAGGTGAGGGGCAGGCATGTCCGCAGACAGTACACAGTGTCTGAGGTGTAGGGCGTCAGGGAACACGGGGGCTTGTGGTAGGCAAGAGGCAGGACAGTTCCAGGGGCGGTGATGTTTGCATAAGGGGACCAGGAGAGCAAGGTGGCCGTGCCGTGTGCCAGGGAGAAAGGCTGGAAGCACTGGATGTTTGGAGAGCAGTGAGGAGCTTGTTTCACGGAGAAATATGTCTGGGTCTTTCCTGCATCCAGGGCCTGGGTGGCCAGGAAATCAGGCACGGTCAGAGCACAGGAGGTGGCAAGGAAGGGTGAGCCCCAGGTTTGGGGGCAGAGAGACCCTGGACCTCTCACTGAGACCTGGGAACGCCGGGTGCTGGTGCCTGGAGAAGTACAGACACGCATTACCAGAGCCGGGCTGGGCCAGACTTAGTGGGTTGGACAGCGAGGATAGGGAGAGGCCTTGGCTATGCCAGGCTAAGGCCTGTGAGCTTGGTTGTTAGCCCTGGGGAGTCCCTGAGGGATTGCAGAAGGGGAGTGATGGGGACAGATAATATTTAGGAAGCTCACTGCAGCAGCTTCGGGAGGCCACTGGAGACTGTGCAGTAGCCTGAGGCTGCGGGCACTGCAGAGGGGCGTGGAGCTGTACTGGCTGAGGTCCTGAGAGCCGAGCAGACTGCATTTGGGGAGCAGAAGGAAGGCAGAACTGGGGGGAGGCTCCTGAGTGTAGAATCATGGAAGGCAGGCAGGTGGTCAGCAATGTTTTGCCCCATGGAGGGAGCCCAAGGGCCGGCAAAGCACAAGTTCGTTTGGGAGCAGGGGAAGTGGAGGGAAGGAGGCCAGGACAGATGGAGGGAGGAGACTCTCAGAGTTCAGGGTCTTTGAGGTGGGGCAGCTCTGGTGACGGTGTGTAGTGGGTGGCCAGAGTTGAGGGGACACGAAGTGTGGCTCAGGAGTGAGAAGCACACCACCCAGGTTTGTGAAGTCCCCAGAGGATTGGAGGAGGAGAGGACCTGGAGCCGAGCTGAAGGCAAGAGAGCATCCTGGAAGGTGAGCTGACAGGAGTGCAGGGGAGCCGAGGGGGCCAGGGTGTCAGGCATGAGCTTGGGCCTCCCGGGGAGCTTCCCCTGTGAGCCTGTGGTGTGAGGAGCTAGAGTTAGCAACATCTGCACGGAGTCAAGGCGCAGGCCTGGGGCTCAGCGTTCCTGGGAAGCGTGGGGGCCCAGGGCTGTGCGGATCCTCACTCACCGTGGCCCTGGAGGGAACCTGGAGTGGGATTCACAGAAGACAGATCCGCTCAAAATGAGTCAGGAGCAGCGTAACAGAAAAGTTCTGGGACAGCGAGGCGTCCTCCAGATAGAACTCGTGTTCCCTGGGGCCACTTCCTCTAGGGAGACTGGACTTGAGCCCGGGAGGCGACTGGACTGGCGTCGGCAGGTTTGCGGGGTGGGCCGGCTCCCTGCCGAAGCAGCCCACCGCCTCTGAGCAGCATGGCACGTCGCGGTTCAGGCAAACACGCCTGTGGGTTCAGGAACCTGACCCTCTGGCCTTTTGTCTGCATGTTGATGGCCGCTCTGAAGAAGTGGGCATTCCAGAGAGCCGAGGTCAGCGTTGGATGCCGGACAAGCCTGTGTCTTTGCTGCTCCTTGGAATCGCAGCACTGGCCCTGGGAGGAAGAGGCCTGCCAGCAGGCAGTCATCTGAAGCGGCTTGGGTTCACTGACATCATCGAAAGCCCTCGCTCAGTCACATGCTGGGCAGTTTCCCTGGACAATCTCCCTCAGGGCCCCGTGAGCCCGTCACTGTTCTTCTCCGCCTGCAGGGGACGGCAGCCCGTTGCTGTCCCCCTCAGCCCTCCTCCTCGTGGCCAGAGACACCCTTCTACTGCCCAAGTCTGCTATTCCCTGTCCTGCCAGCCCTCCAAGGCCCCCACTGTCCAGCGTGCAGAGCTGCCCCCTGCCCAGCCTGTGGGCTCGGTGCCATCTCAGTGCTCCCGCCATCCCAGCCTTCCCACATGCTCTTCCCTCATGGGCACCCTCATCGGCCCCTCTCCTCGGCACCCACCACGCACGGAGAGTGCTGGTCCCCGTGTGCCGAAGCTCCTGACCTTCAACTGTTGTTCAGGTCTGTCTCCCTCCTAGACGATAGAGTCCGTGACCGCAGGGCCACACCGGTGCCCGTCACCCTGTGTCCTGCGCCCCGCACAGCACATGATGTCACCTGTTGACTGTGTTTAGGATGAAGTAGTAACAGGACAGTTTTATCCCGTGGAATGTTCTTCTGTGCTGCCCCGCCTTCCTTTGTTCAGAGAACTGGGATTAGGTGTGGGGGTGGGCCTGGCGTCTCCCGCTGGGGGGGGCCCAGGCGGGAAAGGACGGCTCTGGGCGTCCGCCGGTCGGTGCTGATGTGGTAGCACCGGAAGGAAGCCGGACAGCTGTCTCTCGTCTGCTAGTGCTCGCAGCTTGCGTTCGTTATCTGTCTGCTTTCATAGCAGTTGCTCTCTTGTGACGATTTCTTGTCACAGTGGAACCAAGTGGAAAGGGCTTCCCCCCAACTCCACTCCTGATGGGTCAGAGGTCGGAGTCCCTTTGGGGGCCCAGAAAACGACCCGCCTGAAGGGTGGGGGGTGTCAGCGGGGCTGGAGTCAGATCTGGCTGCAGACAGACCAGCGTCACATTTGATCCAATGAAGCCAACGCTTTGCACTTTCCAGACTCATTTTTTTCTCCCTTCTTGACTGTGGATATGACATGAGGGCTGGTTCGAAACCAAATTTCCTTTTAAATGAATTAATAACACAAAACAGGACCATTGGTGAACAGCTGTTTCTCTCCATGGGGACTTGGCACCTGGTTATGATTTTGTCTGCAAGGAAAACAAGTTCCTTTGGGCTCTTGCCGGAGCGTCTGCGGGATTCCAGGCGGCTCTGTGTGGCAGGAAGGTCACAGGCTTTGGAGGCTCTGAAACCTGGCTCTGCTGCTCTCGCTGTGGGACCGTGGCGAGTTCTTCACCTGCCCGTGCCTCCGTGTCCTCATCTGGAAAATGGAAACGCTGCCCGCCTCACGGTGCTGGGACGGCTCACAGCCTGGCGTGGGGCTGAAACTCACAAGTCCCTTCTCTGGAGAGAACACAGGGCTGTCACAGGGGGAGAGCACTAGGCAGCCCTGAGAGTCTGGCACGTTGTAGGACCGAGGCTTGTTAATACTTATCGAATGAATGAAGGCAGATAGGAAAGCCTTTCTTTCTGTATGTCGCAGTGCTGGAGAGCTTGGGCTTGGAGCCCCGGAGTTTCTGTCAGTGACCATCCGCAGGTCGCTCCGCTCTCTCAAGCTCAGCTTCCGTATCTGAAGATGTAGTGGTTATATGACGACTGCCTCGAAAAACTGGACATGAGGAGTGAACGAGATTTTGTTTCTTTTATTGGGGACGTAACTGACATCTAATAAACGGCGCATACTAGTAACAATTTGAAACCTGTGAAAGCATCAAGTTAACATCATAAAACACCTACCATCTGAAACATTTCATTCCCCTTTACGATTCTTCTCTCCTTTCTCGTTCCCCTACTGCCTTCTTGAAATCAGGAAGTATGAATCCTTGACATTTGTTCTCTTTCAAAAAAATTTGCCCTATTCTAGTCCTTTACGTTTCCAAATGAATTTTAAAATTGACGCTTTTTTTTTTTTTTTTTTTAAAAAGACCGCTAATCTGGTCAAGACGGTGACCTGGTAGAAACAAGACTCATGTCCTCCCCACAGAGCAGCTAGGAATTCACCTGTTTTCCAGAAACAAACATTGAGGAAAAGCAGGCACAGAGGCTGTAGAGACATAGCAGCAATCTCAACAACAAAGGGTAGGTGAAAGCGTTCAGGTTCAGAGCTACACCACAGACTCGGACCCGGGATTCTGGGCATGACGGAGGGGGTGGAACTGGCCCTCCCAGGAAAAGCAGCAGAGAGCCCACCTAGTGGAACTGGAACACAGAGCTGAGCGAGAGGGTCTAGGCACAGGGCAGAAGGAGGGCCAGCGCCCCAGAGGTTGGAATGGGAGGCCTGGTGATAAAATTACACTGGGCATCCCATAGCCAAAGACAGCTAGGGGACTCACCTCCCTCCCACCCCCTCCCATCATATTGCCCCAGCGCTGCAGGACCTGCCCACCAGAAATCCTTCCCTCAGGCTTAAAGGAAGAAGAGTCTGCCAGACGAGAAACTGGCAGCACTACCCCCTAACATCACCTTGTGGGTGGAGGTGAAACTGTAGCCTCATTGCTGATTGTCGGCCAACAGCAAGGTGGTCATTGAGTTTGGGAGCTGGGATGAGGAGGGAAGGCTCTGCATCCCCCACACACTGCAGCCCCATGGACTGGACATTCAGGCAGCATCAGAGGGCCCAGAACTTCAACAAATCCAACCACTGGTGATGCCACAAAACTCAAGAAATTCCAGTGTTCAAACTAAGATCCAGGCTTACTCAATGCAGGTCAGTACCTACACCAAGGCCATCACTGCAGAGAAACTTAATCCGCAGAAAGATAAACAAAATGTCCAATGGAACAAAGACACGGAGAAGTATACATGAAATGATGAGTCCGATCAAAAACCCAGGGGGAAATCTGAACACAGTGGATGTCTGCAGGCTACCCAAGAATGAATTTAGAGCAACAGTGATAAACATACTCGTGGAAACCAAGAAAACAATAGAGGAAGAAAAAGACAGCTATAAAAAAGAGAAGAAATGAGGTAGCTCAAAACATGTCAAAGAAATAAAGAACATAATATTTGACCTAAGGAATTCAATAGAGGGACTCAAAAAGTAGGATGGATGAAACCTCTGCCCTAGAATATAGGGCAGAGGAATGCATTTAAATAAACCAGTAAAGAGATCAAAGAATACAAAGAAATGAAGACAGCATTTGAAACCTCTGGGGGTAACATCAGAAGAAACAGCATTCACATTATAGGGGTCCCACAAGGAGAAGAGAAAGTAAAGGGGCCAGAAACTGAATTGGAAGAAATAATAGCTGAAAAATTTCCTATCCTGGAGAATTAAGCAAGCCTTCAGATCCAGGAAGCTCAAAGAGTCCCTAATAAAAGAAACCCTAGCAGACCTACACCTAGACACATTGTCATCAAAATGTCAAAAATACAAGATAAAGAATTTTGAAAGCAGCCAGAGAAAAGTGAGTCATATACAAATGGAGTCCCCATAAGATTGTCAGCAGATTTCTCAACTGAAACTCTGCAGACCAGGAGAGAATAGTATGATATATTCAAAAGGCCGAAAGAAACGGATTTTCAACCTAGGATACTATACCCTTTAACAAATCACAAATTAAATAATAAAATCAAATAACAAAAAGTTTTTTCCAATAACCAAAAGCTAAAGGAATTTATCATCACAAAACTAGTTCTACAAAAAAATACTGAAAGATCCTATAGAAAGTATAAAGAAACCTCACTTAAAAATAGTAAGGCAGCAAATATGGAAAGTGGGGGAGGAGGAGAGGAGAACAAAAATGTGAATGGTTAGAATGAGTGGAAGACTAATCAACTTTCAAATAAAAATGGAAATAAACATAGAATTCTTAATGCTAACTTCAGGGGAACCTCAAAATACATCTCCAGAAAGAAAGCAAAGAAGAAAACGAAAAGGGAAATCAGTCAGAGCACAACTACACCCAACCCACCTAAGAAGAGAAAGAGCAGATCCAAGACACTGGAGGTGGGGGGGGGGGGGTCCAACACAGAGAAGACAAATTACAAAATGACACTAAACAGCCACATATCATTAATCACCTTAAATGTTACAGTTTTTATTGTAGAGGTCTTTCACTTCCATTGTTAGGTTTATCTTAGGTATTTCATCTTTATTTATTTATTTATTTTGACGCTGTTGTGAATGGAATTTCTTTCCGAATTTCTTCTCATTTACTTCTTTTTTTGCATATAGGAATGTTACTGATTTTTGTGTGCTGGTTTTATACCCTGCCACTTTGCTCTATTCATCCATTTTTTTTCTAGAAGTTTATTGGTAGCGTCTCTAAGGTCATCTAGGTATACTATCATGTCATCTGCAAATAATGGTAGTTTTATTTCTCCTCTAATTTGGATGACTTTAATATTCTTTTCTTGCTTTAGTTATCTGACCGAGACATTCAGAACTACATTGAATAGTAATGGTGAGAGTGAGCATCTTTGTCTCGTTCTAGATCTTGAGTAAGAACTCATTGTACAAGAAGAGAATAATGCAGACTAATATTCCTCATCGTGAACATAGATGAAAAATTCTTCACAAGAATTTAGGAAATCAAATCCAGCAATATGCAAAAAGGATTCTCTATCACGACTAAGTGTAGTTTATCACAGCAATGCAATTCTTTAAATTTTTCACCATCAATTATGATGTTGACTGTGGGTTTGTCATATATAGGTTTTATTGTGTTGACATATGAGTCTTCTATTTCTATTTTGGCTAGGTTTTTTTTTTTATCATGAATGGGTATTGAATCTTATCAAATGTTTTTTTTCTGTGTTTATTGATATGGTCATGTGATTTTTTATCTTCCCTTAAAAAAAAAAAGAAGGTGTGACAGACTTGCCCTGTGGCTCAGGCAGTTGAGATGTCTGGGGTGTGACCATGTTAACTGCAACGTCCCAGTTTCAGGAAGCAGAGGAAGGGGCTAGAAGAGATGAAACATGCAATTTATTAAATGCTAAAAAAAAATTAACTGCTAAATTGAACCTCAGAAAATCTCCTCCTGGGACCAGACCAGAGGTGGTAAAAAAAAAACAAACAAACCCCAAACCAACCAAGGTGTTAATATGATAGACCGAGAAACTTCTTTCTGTAGTTTTCCGTGGGTCACCTTGAACTGAACCCAGTATAACATGTTCTAAAACTGCAGTAAGACTGCTGCTTTCCATCATGTGGAAAGCATTTTATAATTAATACATCCAGAAAAAAAGGCTGTCTTTTTGCTCACTGAAAGCTTTTATGAGTCCAGACTCTGCCCAGCAATTTTCCAGGCTCCCGGGATGAACAGGACTGTGGCTCCTCCATGCATCCTGTGTTTTATCTTCTTTGGAGGCAGTGAGACAATAAATACAGAAATTCACAAACTTACAAAAAAAAACCAAAAAGACTGCTAAGATGTTGATTGTGAGTCTCATCGACCAATTTGGGGAAAATTGATATCTGCCTCCTACCCCGTACCCTACCCTCCGGCTTCAGCTTTGAATCGGGGTCTGTGGCTCTCATCAGGATGGAATTATCTTTACAATTTTGAGTCACTAAATGATGAACACAGTATGTAGCTCCATATATTTAGGTTTTCTTTTATTTATTTCAGTAATGTTATATAGTTTTCAGTATGTAGGTGTTACACATCTTTTGTCAGATTTATTACTAAGTATTTAATTTTCTATGCTGTTGTAAATGTTATTTAGATTACTTCCAGTTAATTATTATTAGTTTATAGAAATATGACTGCCTTTTGTAAAGTGACCTTGTACCCTATAACTTTGCTAAACTCATTTATTCTAATAGTATTTTTAATATACTTTAAAAATATATTTTCTAGATAGATGAGGATGTCTCTGTAAACAACATATCTTTCTTTCTAAATTTCTGTTTCTTTTTTTCCCCCCTTATTCACTGACTACCACCTCTTTCCAGAAGAGTTTAAGTAGACTTTATATGATTTCTTTCTTAAATATTTGGTAGATTTCACTGGTAGAGCTACTGAGACCTGGAGATTTCTTTATTGAATAGAAGTGGTGAAAACAGATATCCTGAAGTTTGTTCCTGATCTTAGAGGAAAAGTGAGCTTTCACTGTTAAAATGATGGATCTCTTCTCCCATAGATTTTCAGAGGCACCTTTTATTAGGTTAAGGGTGTTTCCATCTAATCTTAATTTGCTGAATATTTTTTTATCTGAAAAGGACACGGGGTTTTATCAAATGCTTTTCCTGCATCTATTAAGATAATGTTACAGTTATTCTTTCTTTTCATTCTGAATTACATTAATTTGCTATTGGATATTAAGCCGACCTTGCATTCCTGTGATAAACCATACTTACTCATGATATCGAATCCTCTTTGTATATCCTTGGATTGATTTCCTAAATTTTTGTTAATTTTCATCTGTGTTCATGATGAGGAATTTTGGTGTGCTTTTCTGTTCTTGTGCAGCAAGTTCTCAGTGTTGATAGGTTCTTGGAGATCGCAGGTTTACATGATATGATGTATTAATGAAAGCAGGTCCTAGAACACCGTTGTTTCATTCAGTTCTGATCTTCATTTGTCTTCTCATCAATAGTATAACAAAATGATGCTGAACAAATGACATTATTTGAGGACTGGCTGTAAGATAGGTAGTATAATGCTGACATCATAAGATTTTGAATTTTGAAGAATTCCTTCTTTTTAAATTTTCCATAAGAGTTTACGTAGACTTTGTATGATTTCTTTGTTAAATATTTGGTAGATTCCACTGGTAGAGTGACCTGGACCTGGAGATTTCTTTGTGATAAGGTTTTTGTTAGATTTTTTTCCCTTTTAAATAGACTGCTTTTTTAAAGTGGGTTTAGATTCACAGCTGAAGGTTCTGATCAACAATTAGAATTCTGTACCTATTTTTACTGTGGGAGAGCAATTCTAATGTGTGTATGTGGGGAGTTTGTTTCTCCACATGCCAGCAGGTCGCCACTAGCTGGGTGTCTCACAGTTCACATAAACGCTTGCTCTGTCCACCTGGAGACAGTCGCAGACTCCACAGGTTGAGGCTGTGTCTTGCTGCTCCCCACCTGCCCACTGCCAACTCCAGGCATGTTCAACCCCAGTTAATCACCTGTGCTTCTGACCAATTAGCTATAGATGAGAGGTTCCAGCAAGCTCCTTCTTGGGTTCAACAAACTTGCGTGAGAGGCTCACAGAACTCAGAGAAACATTTTACTTACTGAATTACTAGTTTATTTCAAAAGGATAGACTTCAGGAACAGCCAGGAAGAAGCGTTGCATAGTGTGAGGTATGTGGGTAAGGGTGCGGAGCTTTCATGCCCTCTCCAGGTGCACCTCTATCGCCCAATGTCCACACGTGCACCATCCCACATGCTCTCCTTTTGGGCTTTGAGGGAGGCTTCCATTACAGAGGCATGCTTGACTGGATCATTGGCCACTGGTGACCGAGCACTGTCTCTAGCCCTTCTCCTCTCCCAGGCGGTCAGGAAGGGACTAAAAGTTCTCACCCTCTAATCACATGAGTGCCCATCCTTAAGCCCCCACCCTCAAACGCTTTCAGCAGTCTCCTCCTGAGCGTAAGTCCAAGTGTGGTGGAAGGGACTTGATAATAGGACACCCATTTCACCTTGATGACTCAAACCGAGAACAAGAGACCAAATATTATGACAAAAGATCTTCCTGTAGCTCTTAACACTCAAGGAATTCTAAGAGTTTTAGGAGCTCTGTGCTGGAACAGAATGAAGACTATACACACACACACACACACACACACACACACACACACACATACATCCATGTACATACGCACATACACATTTCTATTAGAAATCGCATCACAATAGCAGAATTGACCATCAAGCACAGAGAGTCCCCATATACTCCATCCCGTACCCACCCCGTCTCTCAGTCTCCCTGTTAGGGTGGGATTTGCTGCAGTGATGGGCTTACACTGACCCCTCATCGCCGCCTGGAGTCCGCGGTCTACATCAGAGCTCGTCTTCGGTGGTGCGCGTTTTATGAATTTTGACTGCGTGATGACAGTCTCCCCTGCTGTAGAGTATAGTGTAGTTTTATCGTATCGTGTAGTTTTACTGCCCTGGGCTTTCCGCGTGCCACCCCTCCGTCGCCCCTGGGCTCCGGCACTGCTGATGTCCTTTTAGCGCACCCGCCACCTTGCCGTTTCTGCATGTGACGGTTGGAACCATATACTTTGTTGCCTCAGCAGTGTGCGCGCTGAAGTCCTCACCTGTCTCATGGCTCAGTGGCTCACTTCTCTTTAGAGCTAAGAACGTTTGATCTTCGTTATCTGATGGACCATGGTTTATTCACTTACCTACGGAAGCGCATCTCGGTGCCTTCCAAGTTTTGACAATTATGAATAAAGCTGTAAACATCCATGTGTAGGTTTCATGTGGACTTAATGCATTTAGCTTCTTTGGGTAAATACCAAGGAGTGTAATTGCTGAATTGTTTGTGGAAAGGTTTTCAGTGGTGGCTTCAGTTTTCTAATAGTTGGAGAGCTGTTCAGACTGTTGACTTCCTCTCTAGTGAGTGCTGCTTGTGTTTTCCAGTGAGCTGTCCATTTCACCAAAGTACCCGCTTTATTCTCATGAAGTTGTTCACGTTATTCCTTTATCATCTGTTGTGTCTGTAATCACTTCCGTTCTCTCATTCCTGGTCTTCATAATCTCTCCCTTTTTCTCTCCCTTCCTCTCAAGCTGGCTGAAAGTTTATCAGTTTTGTTGATCTTAAAGAGCTTTCAGTTTCATTCCTTTTTCTATTGCATTTCTATTTTAGAATCCATTGATTTCTATTCATTTTTAAACTTTTTCTTTCTTCTGCTTACTTTGGGTTAAATTTGCTCTTTGCTAGTTTCTTAAAGCAGAAACTGAGGTCTCTGGTTTGAGCCTCCTTCACTCTGGCGCACGCACCCACGTGCTCTCCCGTCCCTGCTATGTGGCTTTCACGTGGGCACACGCGTTTGAGTGGTTTGGACATTCATTTCCAAACAGTTCAAAATGCTTTATAAATTTCCTGTTGGCTTCTTTTTGACGCGCGAATTATTTAGTAATGTGTTCTTTGCTTTCCAAATATTTGGGAATTTTCTAGCAATTTTATGCTTAAATTAATTTCTAATTCTGCTGTAGTTAGAAGACATGCTTTGTATATTTTGAATTGCTTAAAATCGAGATTTGTGTTCAACACAGGATATGGTTGGTCTTGGGAGACTTCCGACGAACTGTGGCGAGTATCTGCGCGTCTTCCACAAATATAACTGGTGTTAGGTTGGTTTGTAGGGTTATCAAAGTCATTTCTTTCCCAACTTTTGAATTATTTGTTCTATTAATTATTGAAAGAAGAATGTCTGAAAACCCTGCTATAAATGTAGATTTTCTCCTTCTTTAAATTCTGTCAGACTTTGCTTCATGCGTTTTGAAATGAGTGGCTGCACCGACGTTTGTAATTGTTATGCTTTCTTTCTGAGTTCTTCCCTTTTTCACTATGAAATGACCGGCCTGTCCCTAGAGCATTCTTGGTCTGAAATCTGCTTTGCTTGAGAACATAGCCATCTGCCCTTTGGTTGGTGTTAGCAAACGCTGCGGTCCGGATGTCCGTGTGCCTCCCAGACCCAGTGCTGAAGCCCCAGCTCCCGAAGTGATGGCATCAGGACGGGGCCTTTGGGCAGAGGCCTCGGGATTGGGCTTAGCGCCCTCCTGCGAGACCCCGGAAGGCTCCTCTTCCCTCCTGCCATGTGACTGCGTGGTGGAACGACGCCTGTCTGAGCTGGAAATGGGGCCTCTCCCCACACTCAGTCAGTCAGCATCCTGACCTGGGACTACCTGGCACCTCACAGTGAGGAATGCATTTCTGGCGAGCCCTGCCGGAGCAGCGGTTTAATCAGTCGCCCCCAGGGATGCGGCCACAGACGCCTGGACTCAAGTCCCAGGTGGTGGGGTGGGGGCGGCAGGAAACAACGAGGATGAACAACTAAATAAACATAAAGTGCTTCTTCCTTCTCTCCCTTCCTCTTGCCTGCCTGCTCGCCTGCATCACTGCCTGCACCTTTCCTTTAAGAAAGAAAAGAAAGAGAAATCCATTTTGTTGTTTATAAGCCGCTATTTACAGTGCTCCTGTGTGTCGACCCCAGCTTAAGTCAGCAAATGCAGGTGAAAAAGTGCAGTGGCCTCTCATGATCTTGGTCTTCACAGCCAGACACGTAGGCTGTGACGTAGGTTCTTGCCAGCCATCTCCTGCCGCAGGGGCACCAGCTCCCACGATTCCTCAGGGAGAAGGGACTTGACTGGGAGAGGAGGCCTGGCTTGGAAGAGCTGGATGTTTTCCAAAACTGGGACCCACTCCTCCGCCCCCGTACTGTCCCAGCACAAAAGCCTCGTTTCTAAATGCCCTTCAAAATTACTCATTGCGTTGTGGGCAAAAGCAGTCGCCCCCCTCCAGAGGACTTGGCCAGCCACGTAGCTGGGACGTGGCTGAGCACCAAGCAGTGGCTCCGAGCAGAGGAAGGTTAGAGCAGCTCGTGCCGAATGGCCTCATTTCCGGCACATGGCCTGTTTCCCGGGCGCTGGGCCGCTTCATTTGAAGTTCCCGGCCTGCCCGCTAGTGACCGTCTTTGTGCACCCACCCATGCTGGTGCCCGTCACCTGCCAGGTCCGCCCCTGACAGGCGCCCCTACACTGCAGACCCCTTCGGGAACTTGCAGGTCTTCAGCACAGCAGCCAAGCCCCCACTGAAAAGAATGCGAGGCCCCCTGTGCTCAGATGGAGCCGCCGCTGCCGTGTCTGGCAATGCACCTGGTTTTGCAGGAAGACCTGTGTGCCGCTGGGCCGGCCCCTCTGTACGAGAGGTGGCAAGGGCTGCAGCCGTCTGTCTGCAAGCTTGCTTTGGACGCCTGCAGCCCCTCAGAGCGGGGCCTTGAGTCCAGGCCTCGCAGGAGGTTTGGATCTGAAATGGAGCAAAGCATGAGCCCCTGGGACTCAAAGGACAGGTCTGGAAGTGCTTGAATGAGCTTCAGACTGAAGCGCTCCTTTTTTTTCTTCTTTGAAAGTAAAGGAAAACACAAAACAGAGAAAGAGGAATTCATTCATGACTTGGCATACTGACTGGATATTTTTGGCTATGTGAATGAGGTAAATCTTTCAGTTCACCATTATAGATGTGTCTGAAAATGGGCCGCTCAGGCGGGCTGTCCTCGAGGAGGAGGGTGGGGCGGCAAGTCTGCAAACTTCATCCTGCGGGAGGAAAATGTCTGTGCGCCCGGGAGTGGCAGAGGCCTGGCAGCAGGACCCCAGGCGGCTGGAAGCCCCGCCTTCCCTCCTGGGCCACTCCTCCTAGGAAAGCGCAGAGAGGCTGGGGCTCTTGTCGGTCCTGTCTGGGGACAGCCCGTCAGGGAGGGAGACCTTCTCAATGCTTCCCCCGTGACTTGGTGACTCGAGAGGAAAGGAAAGGGTACGGTGTGATTCATCTGGAGAACATGGAGCCGCAGGCTGGCCCTGGACCCTGGTGCGGCCTGGCTGTCGGGGGCCCTGGGCTGGGCATCTGCTGAGCCTCTGCCTTCCTCGGGAGTCGGGGTTTTCAGCATTTGTTCAGTGAATGTTCAGGAGTCGTGTGTCAAGGAGTGCTTCACAATTCCAGCTTTGCATCCAGCCATCCTCACGGTGGCTACACTCACTCGGGCTCTTTGTGCTGGTCACTGTCTGCTCTTCCACATGCGCTGACTTGTTGGTTGTCCCTGACCACACGCAAGGCGACACTTCTATTATCGTCGCTTTCAGGTCAGAAGCCTGAGGCCAGGAAAGTTAGCTGGTCTGCCCAGAGTCGGAGGACTGTGGAGGAACCAGATTCCAGCTCAGGCTGACTCCTGGAGTCCAAGAAGCCTCCAGAAGGAAGGGCTCCAGCACGTTGTCTCTGGGGGTGGTTGCGGGCATTCACGTGAAGGGCGCGAGTTCCAGGGTAGGCAGCTGAGTCTGGGCGCCTGCTCCCCCGCAAGTGAGTGGCCTGGTGGGCAGGCTCCTCTGTGAGGGAGGCGGCAGTAGCACCTGCCTCACGGGTTCCTGGGGGGTCACGTGAGAGGCGATTAAGTCCTTAAGGCTCAGCTCCCTAGGTGGTGGCTGATAGCGCGCCTTCACTTCTCCCCTTCATTGCCGTCGTCATCACCATCCACATGTCTCTGCGATGGATGTAAATGGACTTTGAACCTCGAGTCCCAACCCTATGGATTTCAGAAGCTAGAAGTTTCTCTCCAGGTCCCGGTGAGCCCCTGGAGGCTTGCTGCGACCACACAGAGGTTGCTGCCCTGAACACAGTGGTGCAAAGATGCGTTTGCAAGTTCCTCTTGAAGAGTCTGCCACGCAGAGTGCTAGGGGCATGGGGACTGCCTGGAGAGGGAGCCGGGGGGGCTGCGCTAAGTCTGACTGCTCTGCGGGCACCGCGATGTCTCTGCCCACTGGCGCCCATCCTCAGCCGTAGCTGGCCCAGCCTCTTCCTGTGCTCCCAGCTCTCTGTTCCCCTCTCAGGACCACCCACCGTGCAGAGCAGGTCCGCTCACGGCCACAGGTCAGTGTGCACCCTCACTCCCACGAGGAACTCAGCGACAGAGCCCCCTCCGTTGGCAGGGCCGCCCTGCATCTAGACTGGTTGTGAACAGTCCCCTGGCAGGTGGGACGGAAAAAGTCGGATATTTCATTGTTTGTGTTGATGACTGGCAGTGCTTCTTCGCCCTGGTCCCGGAGAGAAGAGTTGGCAGGTGGAATCTATAGCAGGAGTGGCCCTGAGAGCATGAGTTGGGTGTCAGGCCCGCCCGGGGTGAAGCCTCGGTCTTGCCACCTGTGCTGTGTAGCCATGTGGATTCACTGTACCGTGTCCTCTCTCTGAGTCCCGCGCCTCGGAGTCCCGGCTGACTGCCCCTCTTGAGAGCTCCAGACGCTGGAGCAGATGTCCCCTAGGCACTGCCGGCTGGGTGCTCCTCAGCCTCCACCCTCCCCTGTGCCCTGAGGGTCGGCCCACAGCCCTGCTCTTGCTGAGGCTTCCCGGTCCACCCGCGGAGGGGAGTGGGGAAGGCACACATGGCTGTCGTCAGAGTCCAGGCCCCTGGGGAGCTGGGCCTCTGCTTGGTGGCCCTGGCCCTTCCGAGGGCCCCTGGGTTCTCTCTCTTCCCTCCACTGGGCCACCTGGGCGGACAGGTCCTGTGAGCAGAGTGGGGACAGGAATAATGAAAACAGCTCAAGCCAGCTTGACACAAAGAGGAATTTCCTGTTGGCCTCATGGGGTGTTTAAAGGAATGAGTTTCCACCTTCTGTTAGGGAGCAGCCCATGTCCCCACCATCACTTTTCCCCTGAGTGTCTGCATTGTGTTGGTCGGCTCCCACACGCACCCCTCTCCCCTCTGACACTCCCGTCACCATAGGTGTGGGGCCTTTCCCCAGGGTATGCAGTTCTCTGCAGTTCTGGCAGGCATCCTTCCCGAACTCAGTTCTAACACTGTCCACGCGCAGAAGGTCGGACACCTGCTTACGGGCTCAGGCTGTAGGACCACGCCGATGCCCATCTCGAGTGGAAGCCTGCTGACCCGCAGCTGCGTCCAGTGCGGTCATAGACCGGAGGTCCCATGGCTCCCTCCTCAGTTCATGGATGTTCTCAAGCGGGTCACAGAACTCAGGGAAGGACACAATGAAGAGATACGTACACAGCCTGGGACACTCCCTAAGGAGACCCTTCCCTGTGGCATTGGAGCAGGCTAGCCACTGGGGTGGATGTGCCCCAGCCTGGGAGATCTTCAACCCCCACTGCTGGCCCTTTCTGGAAGCTTCCTCATGTAGGCATGGCCAGTATTGACAGCATTCCAGCCCCTCTCCCCTCTCTGGAGGATGGAGGGGCTGAAAATTCCGGCTTCTAATCCTGGTGGATACTTCCAGTGACAAACTGACCCCAGGATCCCACCCAAGTCTAGTCCTTAGATGAGAGACTCCTCAAGCCCCTGTCACCTGGAAACTGAGGTACTCTGAACTGGGAAATGGGACAGAGAGGACGGGGAGATTCTCTTATCTCACATGGAACCTGGAACTGGCTTAAGAAACTGGAATCCGACCTGAGAGGTGGCAGGACCCTAGTCTTTGTACCCCTCTGTCCTTCCCCATCTCCCCTGTCCTTCCCCATCTCTTCCCTGTCCTTCCCCATCTGTTTCTCAGTGCTTTTCTGATGCCCTGGTATGCAAAGTAGGGGTAGGAAGGAGGACAAGGATGACTGCCTAGCGCTCCTGAGCCCTAGAGAATGCTTCTTTCTCTCTTTTCATCTAGATTCCAGAATCAGACACAAGGAATAGTTAATGGTAAAGTGGGGATTAAAATCATGTCATTCAAGGTGACTGCTTGGTTCCCCTATTGTAATGGGCTTTAGGGAAAGGCACAGTTCCCAGAGATGCAGGATGGTCAAGAGCTGGGCAGAAACCCACAAAATGCAAGTAGCGGGGAACTGGCGTCCTTCAGTGTCCCTTTGTCCTAATCCCTCATTTACCGCTGCAGCTCTGAGACCGCTCTCTCCTCCAGTCGGTGCCTTTAGTGTTCAGGTGTCCAGACTTCTGATCAGGCCTAGAAGGCGGGCTGAGCCTGGAGGAAGGGGGAGTTGACTGGTGAGTATGATGGCTTTTGCAAATTCATGTCCACATTCAGATCACCTTTATTTGTGCACTGCTTGGGTTGAATGGGACACTTGGCCCTTAGAAAGTGAGCTTTACGTAGCCATTGGGTGAAGAGATAGCCCGTCTGCTGGAGCTCATTCTGCGTTTCAGCCATTCTGCCTCTGGTCTCTGACATGCCAGTAGCTGGTGGAGGAACCAGCCCTCCCCTGGACTGGAAGGAGGCCCAGAGCCGCCGTGGTCCTTTCCCCTGGGTGGTCGTGGCGATGCGGCCAGGACGGGGGCCCTGCGGTGGCTGGGATGTGTGCTCACCCCAGACTGAGAGCCTTTTTCACGGGAGTACCCTCCTCCTGGAAACTTAGAATCCCGTAGGATGTATTATACACATTCTGTGTCTAACTGGAAAAATGTAGCTGCGTCTGAAATCCTTTCTTTCTCTCGGGCTGGTGTTTTAAAAGCTATTTGTTTTGTGACGCCCGGCTCGGCCTGTGTCGGTGTGCGGTCCTGGTATGTTGACTCTAAGGTGTTTGAAGAGTCAGCGCTGTTGAGTGGACATGCTTGCCAAGATGCCAGGCGCGTGTGGGTGCGACCAGGCGGGCGGGGGCGCAACGGGCAGCCCCCGCCCCGCCGCCCTCTCCAAGAGGGTCCTCCCGCTCCGGCCTGCAAGTAGTTGGGGCCGCCGCACCGGCAGGCCAGCCCGTACTGAGCAGATGCCAGAGGGTTTTATCATCCATAAACGCGAGCACCAGACGTGGCCCGAAATTCATTCGTGTTTGCTTGTCGTTGCAAATAGCCTGTGCTGTTTGCCTTCCGACTAGACGGGTGACAGGAGGGTCTGACCACAGGGCGTGGAGGGCTCCGAGGCCCTGGCTCTCTTGGGAGATGAGTTTAAAGCAAATTTTAGGTTTATGGCTGGAGTGTTTCACTCTCTTGAGTGTAGATGTTGAAAGTCTGGATCTTCAGATGTTGACAGGCTTTTTCTCCACTGGAAAATATGAGGTTCCTGGAGAAAGCCTACCCATAAAAAGAGTTGTAACCTCACTCTTTTCCTCCCTCCCTTTTTAAAACATTTTCATGCCTCTGCCTTGCGAAGAAGTTTTGGAGATGAAAAAAGCCTTTTAAAATGTTCTGCCTGAGTGCTCCCCATGCAGAGAATTCACACTGTCTGTGCCCAACTCTGCCCGCTTCACACAGCACCCTCTCCACAGGGCACCCTCTCCACACGGCACCCTCTCCACATGGCACCCTCTTCACGGAGCACCCTCTTCACAGAGCAATCCCCTCAGCAGCCCGCCCCTCCCCCGGACCTGGAGCCCTCAGGGCTTGGGTGGCAGGCAGCCCTTTCTGCCGCCTCCTGCGGTCCGTTTCAGGCCCCGAGTGACCCTGTGAGGCGACTGGCAGCTGTGGACTGCTGAGCCACTGGCCGTGATATGGAGGCGGTCTGGCCAGGGCTGCGCAGCCTCAGCTGCCTGTCTGCCGCGTTCGAGGCTTAGGCGTTCGAGTCCGCACGGTATCTGGAGGAGGCTGATGTGCAGTGGCCAGACGTTGGTCCAAGTGGCGCTGTGGGTTTGATTGTCATCAGAGGATCTTCACGTGGCCGCCGAGGCGCTGCCGGGCTGCCCGGCTGGCGGGCTTCGTGCCGCTTCTCCGGTGCTCAGTGCGTACTGACCCAGCGCCAGGCTCCCCGCTCACCTCCAGTGACTCAGGGTGGACGAGAAATCCCTGGTCTCGAGGGAAAGGTGGCGGGGACAGAGTTGTGCCCTGTAGGGCAGAGGGCACCTTCTGGCTCGGGGCAGCGGCAGAGCATCCCGGGGGTCACCATTTGCTCGTGGCCTGGAAAGAGGGGTGTGATCTGGACAGAAGGGGGCACCCCAGCTGGAGGACCAGCTTGAGCAGTGAGGCAGTGCGAGGAGAGGGCACGTGTAGGGCCTCGTGGAGACTGGCTTGACTGGAGTCCAGGAGCGGGGAAGGCATCGCGACTTCGCCTCGAGAGGAGCGTGGCCCACGGTGGGAGCCCCCACCGGTGCCCGGGCCGTGGGCCTGGCAGTCTGGGTGCTGGAAGAGCGGTGCTTCAGATGCAGCAAGTTCCCCTGGCCCTGCAGACAGCGTGTCCCAGCGGAGCGACCTTTCCTCCCCAGAATCTTGCTGGGACACCCCCTCCCCGTGGCCCACCTGCCCGCCCAGTCATGCCAGGAACGTGGCATCTGTCATCAGCACGTCCTCCCTTGCCCGCAGTCTCTGTTCTAGTCAGTCCCTGCACCCCTGTCCTCCTCCCACCTCTGTCTGTCCCTGGTGCCACCGTCCAGCGCAGCCTGCCCCCCTCTCCATCTCAACTTCAGTGAGGGTGCCTCTGCCCGGTGTTGGTGCCACCCTGCCCCTTTCTGCTCTCTGCCCATGTCACTGAGCCACTTTAGACTCCTCACCAGGTGCCCAGTGCCCTCCAGATTGGCCCCAGGCCCTCCGGGTGGGTATGCGGGCCCTGTGAGACCCGGCTCTCTCTTCTTCTCCAGCTTCTCTTCCAGCTCACATCCCTGCACGCCTCTGGCCTCTGCCAGGTCCAGGGTTCACCTCCAGGCCTGTCCCCCTCTGTCCTCTGCCCGTGTGCTCACCGTCTGTGCTGCCCCCTTCTGTGCCCCGCCATCCCCCTCCTCCCCCAGGTCGGCCCCTGTACTCTTGTCCCTCTGAGCTCGTCCTGCTCTTAGTGACACATTCTGAGGAACCCGGTCTCCCCAACTGGATGGCACGGGCCGGGGCACTGCTTGCCCCCAGGCTCGCCCGGTGCCTGCAGAGGGGGTCCCTGTGAAGACTGGTGGGCGAGCCGATTAAACAGGCCAGAGACGGAGCTGAGGGCTGGCCGGGCCTGAGTTTACATCAAAGCCTCCTTACTTTTCCTCCCTGTCTTCAGAAGGTGCTTCCACACCACCAGAGGCTCGAGCCCCCAAGTCTGGCAGGTTTCCTCGCACGTGGAGTCAACTAGGCGTCCCCGCGTAGGTGAAAGTTGCTCTTCCCTTCTCGTCTCTCAGGAGAGGAGACGCTTTTCGGAATGAGCCGCTCCTCCTGGGCTGCCTGAGCCCTGGCGGGCCGTGCTCGCTGTCTCACAGTTGGATTGTGGGGTGTCAGCTCCCCTGTGATACGTCACACTGTAGCCATTTTTGGAATTTATCAAACGTCTGCCTTTATTTCCAGAAATCCTTCTGCGTGCAGGCATTTCAAGCTGCTTGTGATCAAAAGGCAGGTTACCTGGTGTGGGGAGGCTCTTCTGGGTGACAGTGGGGGAGACCGAACCTTGACGAGTGGCTGCCTCTATGCTCTGCGCGGCTCAGCCTGTCAGGCCCGGCTGTCACTGCAGGGCTGGTGGGGCCTCCCTCGGTCAGCCTGGCAGTCATGTCTGTCCTCACCCTGGCCCCCAATGGTTGCCTTGCTAACCCCCACTCACCGCGCCCTGAGACCCTGGAGCAGTGAAGGCTCCGACCGCTGTGTCATGTGCCACCTTGGGAGCGCTCATAGGTCCACCTCGGTGAGCCCGTGTCTCATCTGCCCCCTGAAGTGCGAGCGACTGCAGGCCTGGCTCTGAGGGTGAAGCAGCAGCAGGTGGCCGTGCTTGTGTGGAGCCTAGAATGCCGGAAACCGCGGTGACGTGCTGGTCTCTCCTCCCCGTCCTGCCGTTCACTGCTCAGCCTTTGTCACGCCACCTGCCTTGTGCACGCTCAGTCCGTCCGCTTCGGCTGACCGCTGGCGAAAGGCCGCGCATGCTCACCCAGGCCAGGAGCAAGGCGGTTACAGGCTGGAGCCACGCGGGCCTGGGCGTGACCCCCGGTCTGCTGCTTACCTCTCTCAGTGACCTCGGGCTGGTCGACTCACCTCCCTGAATCTCAGTTTTACGTCTGTGCGAACGAGGGGCGACAATTCCTTTCCTGATGGGTGCTGTCGTTAAAAGATTAAGGGACAAAATGTCAGAAAAGCCTTTGACCTGTGTCTGGCATGCAGTAAACAGGCTGTTAGCTGCCATTGCGAATGTTGTCGTTGTATTATTATTTTTCTCAGCCCAGGAGCAGGACTGACCCGGCAGGACCCTGTCTGCTTTCAGGGTGAGAAGCGACGTCTCTGTGTCTCCCGTGTCCTCTTCCTGCCTCGTGAGACTTGGGGCCGAGGGTTTGGGTTCCAGCCTCCCAGACGGGGCCCGGGTGTGAGGCGGCCGGGGCCACCTTTCTCCGGCTGCCGGTGTCTGCTCCTGACGAGCCCGCGGACCTCTGGAGACTGCCGGCAGCGTGGGCGGCGTGCGGGACGGTGCGCGTGCGCTGCACGTGGTTTCTCTTCCCGAGATCCTCTCCTGCCTGCACAGCCCGCTGTCCACAGAGGGCCCTCACGTCCCTCCCCGCGCCCGCCGCCCGGTCGGCGCATTTCCCTCTCAAAAACCTCCCTGACCCACCTGGAAGTTAACCCTGTTGCCTTCGAAAGCCTTTTTCTTTCTTCTTTTCTTTCATTCTTCCTCCCTTCCACTCCTTTACTCCTCTCGCGACCTCCCCTGCCCTTCCTCTGTCCACCAGAGTCCTCCCTGCCCCGGGGTTTGCTCTGTCCCTCTGCCGCCACCTGCCAGACTACCCCCAGCTGTTTCGGGGTCCTGCCTCCCCAGGTCGTCATACCCACTTGGCCCCGCCGAACAGCACCGTGCCTGGGGCCCCACCCTCTGAGCACGTCGTGCGCGCCCAGCCTCTCCACACCCGTCCGAACACTCGGAGAAGGAAAACCACTGTAGTCACGCAGTCTCCAGGAGCAGGTCTTACTTAATAGTGTTTTTATATAATTCAGACATGTGACCTTGGCTTCTCTCTGACTCCTAGACTGGAAGAGCTGAGCGGGCCTTAAAGGTGCCATGCATTTTACAGATAACTGAGCACCAGAGAGTAAGGATCTGAGCCAGAGTCTAAAAGGGTGGTTCGCGGTGGGCTGAGACTAGAACGTAGGACTCCTGACGTAGGACAGCCCCATAAAAACATGGAATTGTCCATGTGAGCTGCATCTGTCTTTCTCCGTCTTTTTGGAATGTATTTCATTGCATCTGTAACCCATGTCCCTCAAATGCCTGCACCATTAGTGACAAGCTCCACTTCCCTTTCGAGGGGCAGGGGAGTAGAAGTGGAACAGAACTTAAGTAACAGGGACGTGAAGAGCCTCAGCTCGTCATGTGCTGTGTCGCCTCTTGTCCAGTCTTCCTGTTTGTCCCGGGCTGACCTTGCTCTGTGGTTTGCAGCTGTCTGTCCTGGAGCCCACCTCACCCTGCCCCTGCATATGGGGCTCCTCAGCCCCTCTTCAGTCCTGCCAGACCCTCCTTTTATTAGGTGTACCTTGTGTTTCAGCAGCATGCTCTGTTCATTGGTTACAGCCATGTTGACATGCTGTCTGCAAGTGACTTCTGGGCACTGGGCACTTGAAATGTGTCCAGTCCAAACTGAGGAGTAAGTCGTAAGCATGAAAAAAGACCAGAATCTTATTACAGAGAGTGTAAACTCTCTCACCAGTCATTCGTTATATTTTATATTGATTGTAGGTTGAATAGATACTATTTTGGATATATTGAGTTAAATAAAACAAATTGTTAGATGAATTTCACCTGTTGTTTTTTTGTGTGTGTTTTTTGCCCCCTTTATTTAGATGTGACTGACTGTTAGGAAATTTAAAACACATGACTTGCATTATATTTGTACTGACCAGCACTGGGTTTAACTTCCGGACCTTTCTCAGCTAAAGATCCAGGGGAGAACTAAGCCTGCGGCCCAGAGGCTGACTGCACGCAATGAAAGTACTATTCTTTGGAGAATTAGGAGGGTCATTCAGATCACTTCCTGTGTCTTGTGGTTTGGACAAGGAGCTTAGTTGAGAAAGGGGCCACCACCTGTTGTTTCTAATTTTAATTCAGATTCCTGTCGTGTGTCCCTTTGTTGTACAATGATGATGTCCTTTGGTTTAAGACAGATATCACAGCTTCTAAGAAGTTCTGTTTTTCTTTTTAAAATTACAAGTGAATGTTGGCATTTTACTATTACCTTTGAATAGGTGAGAGGGTCCTATCACTTTTTCCCTTCTCTGATTTATGAAGTGCTCTGACTTTCATAGTTTCCCCAACTCGCTTATTCTTGTGATTCTTGAACGAACCTGCTGACGAGTGTCAGACAATTCTTCTCTCCCCTTGTTCTGTGTGTGCTGGGCATCAGGGTTCGGGGCTTCATCCCTTACGTCCGTGCTCCTGAATAGACGACTTACTGTGACAGTGACGTATCTAGGAGGACGTGCTGGTAACACCACGTGCCTGGAACCCTGGAAGTCACTTTTCCAGCCTGTGACACGGTGGGTTGTGTGCTGGCCAGACAGAGCAAAGTTTCCGCTCGGCGAAGCAGGCGCTTGTGGAAATTCCATTCTGCGGCCGCAGCGCAGCGTGGCTCCGCAGCGCGAGAGACGCGGACTCGGGAAGGTTGATGGCACTGAAGATGCGATCACCAGCACAGACAGCAAGCACCAGGTGAGCCGCTGCAGAAAACCACTGCAAGACGAGTAACAGTTTTTCCCGAGACTTAGGGACGGCAAAAGGAAAACGACTTATTTCTAGATACCATGCATGTGCCACAGGAATTCTGCAAAAGGAACAAGGGGGCAGAGGTGGACATGTCTCAACGGAGGGAGGATAAAGGAGGTTATGAAGCCACCGGTACAGTCTGAGCTCGGTTTTTGAGGAAGCGAGTGTGCGTGTGCACAGGCGCGGGGCATGGGGCCCGCGTCTGAGAAGCCGTCGACGCTGTGCCCGGCACTTAGTAAGTGCTGAGCAAATAGTAGCCATTGTTAGTGTCCTTCTTCACCCACACGTGAGCTGTGGTTTTCTGTCCGTGTTCGGTGATCTACATTAAATCTCTGGGCTCTGTGGGCTGTCCCGGCTTTCTGCAGCGACTGTCTCCTAGGTCCCGACTCGGAAAAACAAAGTGTGTTCCTTTTTAAAAGATTACATCTGAATGTTTTGATTTGAAAATAACCATCTCCCAGGAATACGGAGGAAGGTGCTCATACATCGTCCCTCTGTGCGAGTGGGAAGCGGGCGCATGGCCTGCGGGCCTCGTGTCTGGCCAGGATCCGGCGAGCTGAGCCGCGGCACCGCTCTCTGCGCTATTCACGGGCCATCTCTGTCACACGGACAGAGGCTGCCAGGGTCGCCACTGGCTGCCCCATCGACAGCTGGTTCTGATTGTGTGGAGCCACACAGCCTCGGGCTGGAAAGGGAAGGTTTTGGGAACTTTGCATCATCGTCATCACCCTACAGCTGCGTGTTTTCTTAGCAGATGGTAGTTTAAAGATTTGATGAAATAGTAGTGGCTGTAAACGAGCTGCTGCTCCATAGAAACGAATGACGAAAACTGAGAATGATGAATCACTTCCCTCACTCAGTGACCCTCCTGCACCCTGGCTCCACCGAAAGCCCCCTGGGGCCCAGTGTTTCCCCGCCTCCAGGCAGGGGGTGGCCGTCGATTCAGGGGTGTGGAGGCCTTTTGGAGGGAGGCCTCCTGTGCTGTTGCCCCCAGCCTGCGCCTCCCTTTCTGCATACACAGCCCCCAGCAGGCACTTGTTCCAGATTCCTAAAGGGCATAGCTCTCAGGGGAGACCCCCAGGATGTGATGCCATAAAACTAAATGATGGAGGAGCACTGGATGGTTTGCATCTCTGAGACATGCTTTTGCTCATCTTTTTAGGGCAGCAAAACCTATTCTCTCTCTCTCTCTCTCTCTCTCTCTCTCTCTCTCTCTCTCTCTCTCTCTCACACACACACACACACATACACACACATACACACACACACACACCCCCCCCACATGAGCCTACCGTCAGGCTTCGAGGAGCTACTTCTGCTCAGCGCCCCCACTGCTATCCCAACCACTCAATAAAATCTGACTCTGAACTGACCTCAAGGCCAGCCTCTGGCCTGGTGCCCACCTCGGCCCCCAGGGTCCCACACTCCCTGACCACCTTGCAGTCCTGTCTTGGGGTCTGTGCCCTCACACCCCCTTCTGTCTGGAACCATCTCTGCGGACACGCCATGGTCTTCAGTCCACACAGATGATCAGCCAGGAGGGACCCCCTCCCCCTGTTCATTCCTTTGTCCTGATGAAGAGTTTTTCAATGAGTCATCATCATCTGACTTATTGCAAATCTCTCGTCCCCACTTACAAAATGCAAATGTGACTGTTTGTGTGAACCGTCACTGTGCCTCATAAGACGTCCCTCCAGTGTGGTGAAGACATGCGTGGGAACTCATTTTACAAATGGTCAGTTGCTGTTGTGCCTTCATCTTCTCTGTCCTTCCTCCCTCCTTCTCACCCTTTCCCTCTCTGTCCTCATCCCACGGCCCTGAGAGGCCTCCGCCCGCTGCCAGCCCAGGAACATCCTGACCCCCACCCTGGGGACTAAAGCAGGACACAGTTTCCTTTGCTGCTTGAGTTGAGGGAATTTATGTCCCTGGCTGTCACCACGCAGGACAGCCTGTGATTATCCGGGACCTCACAGCGACTGGCCTGAGCTGGCCCTGCCGATCCTCCCTCACCTTGTCCTCCTCAGTTTCCCAAACTGGAAGCCCAGGGTTTCATCCATCAGTGAAGGGACGAGCAAACGGTGCCTGTTCATCCAGTTGCCTGTCCCTCGGCGATCAAAGAGGAATGAGCTATAAATGCGTCATCAACACAGATGAATGTCAGCTTTACACTCAGTGACAGAAGCCAGACACAGGATCTGTGACTCCATTTATATGACATTTGGAGACAGGTAGAGACTCGGGACAGAGACTAGCTCTGATGGCAGGGACCGGGGCCTGGAGCCCAGTGGGCCACAAAGGCCCAGGGAAGTTTGAGAGACAAGTTCCCTGGCTTCTGCTGGTTATGTGATATATGGGACACACTTTTATCAAAATTCACCGAACTGTTCACTAAAAAGCACACATTTGACTGGATGAAGTCTCAATAAAGTAGAAGGGAAGGAATGACGGGAGGCCCATAGTCGCAGCTGTGCGAAAACGAAAGAACAGCTACTTCAAGCTGAGGAGGAGGACAAAGGCTGCTGCAGGGAGTTCCCCAGGGACGGTGACACACTCACTCAGAATATCTCGGGCAACCCTGGTGCACGCGGCTCAGGGTTCAGGTGCAGGCCACGTCAGGGCAGGGCTCAAACAGTAACGGAAATAAAATCACAATAGGAAGCTCAAAAAGTTTGAGAACAGGAGGAAGGCAAATGATGATGAAATGCATTTTAATCTCCAGGAGTAGAGAAGAAGCTCCTGTTTGCCTGTATTTAAATCCGCATGTGCATTTAAGTGGTTCTTATTGGATAGATTAGACTGTTACACATTTAAACATTTACACATGTGTACGCGCTTACACAGGCCCCTCTCTCCCCCAGCATTAGGCAGTGGATGGATTGCACGCAGAGAACTGTGGGTCTCTGATGTGAGACACACGTCATTCTCTCTGGAGTGACTCAGGGCTGTTAGGGAAGGAGATGGCTCTGTCTGGGCACCGCGTGCGGCTGCCTCGCCCCCAGAGTCACGAATGCTCTGTCGGTCTTCAGCTTTTATAACCAATCCAACGTCAAGTGTGAGGGGCTTCATTATCTCTGCGGAATGCCAGCGTGTCTACTGCATTCATGTGACGATGTCAGGCTGCACTGGCCGGGGCGGGAGTGGAGAAGGGAGGAAAGGCCTGGGGGGCCAAGCCGACAGGAGAAACTGGATAAAGGTGATGAAACAAGAAATAGGGGTTTCAGTGCACTGAGTAAAATTCCTAAATCAACCAGTTAAAAAAAAAAATTTAGAAGAAACCAACAGATGAAAGAGTTTTCCTCTAGAGAGGGGGCGAGGGTTAGAGGTCAAGGTCTTCATTCCTAAGTTCTTCGGTATTATTTGATTATCATGTACAGGGCTACTTTGTAACTGATTTTAATAGGACATTTTACAATGTTACTCATTGTAAATCTTCTAAAATTACATTTTAACACTTGACTGCTTAAATACACAAAATCTTTATAAAGTCCGAGCTTGCTTGTAACTTGTCAGCGTTGACGTTTATCAGTAACAGCTTGTTTCCCACAAGCTCAAGACGCTGCTCTGCTGGCGGGGCGGCCTGCCTGCTGCTGCTCAGGGACGATGCTCAGGCCGGACTAAGTGGCATGCAGAGGGGGAGCAGCTTCCCAGGGCGCTGCCTCCTGTCCCACTGGAACAAAGCCACAGTGAGGGGAAATGGAAGGACAGGAAAAGGGAAGGAGGCAAGGGCGGGAGGAGATAGGCGGTAAAGGAAGAGAGGAAGCGTGGAAGAAGGGAAGAGAGGGGATCTGGGGCAGGAGTGAGGAGGGAAGGGGTGAAAGAGAGGGGAGAGGGGGTGTTGGTGTGGACAGATTGCCGTAGTGGGGTCCCTGTGTCACCCGTAGTGTGTACTTGCCGCCTGCTTCCCCGAATGTCCCTGCCATTTGGCACACGCTGCGGCAAGGCCGGCGAGGTGGGCGGGTCAGCCGTCGGCCCCTCATGAGCACGGGCGTTACCAGGCACGCGTTTCTTCCCGGCGTGTGTCCCAGCAGGTAGCAGTGGCGTCCCCGGTGCAGGTGCGTCTCCTGGAGGACCAGCAATGCGGGGCACTCTTCCACGTGTGTACTTGGCGGACACATGTCCTTTTGGGCAAAGTGTCCAAACAAGTCTTTTTTTAAAAAGTGAGTTTCCTACTATTGAGTTTTCACTGAGCTTAATATGTACATGGAAACTCTTTTTTATCTCATCAGATCTGCGTTTTGCAGATGTTTTTAGTCTTGTGCTTCTCATCGTCCTATCCTCGTCTCTGTACGTTAAGGTTAAAGTTTTAAAATTTCTGCGCTGGCTTTTTATTCCAAGGTCGACTTCTCTATTTATGTTGATTTTTTTCTTTTATTCTGTGGGCTTAAACCCATGTACCTGGGGCTCGGAGTGGTCTGTTTTTGCTCTCTCCTCCTGCCGTCCATGGGAAGTAGGGCCTTCACTGCAGGGCGGCGGCGGGTGAGACGCGGCTCTGCTGCACGGCGCACCCCTGCCCGGTCCCGGGTGCAGTGAGGGTGCAGACAGAAAAGGGGCCTTGCGTTCCCCTCCCCGCATTTTGCCTGGGGGCAGGCGCTTTGAGATGGCACATGGGGCAGCTGAGACCTGGTCCAGCACGTGGACCTTTCCTTTGTCCCTCATTGTCCCGGGTGGCTCTGAGTCAGAGCCTCTGTGCGGCCCGCTGGCAGCCTGACTCCCAGCATGTCTTTCTGTTGAAAGTCTGGTTTCCAGGCAGTGCTGACATCTCTAGGACGACCCCCTCTAAGTACAGGCTCATTCTTCACTTCTGTGACTTGTCAGGGGGTGTAGGGGGCACTAGGCAAACACGTGTCTTGTGTCATTTGAACATGTCACCTATTTTGGACTCAGTGGTAAGGGTTGTCAGTGATTTTGGAATGGATAATAAAATCTGCCTTGTCCCTTTTGAAACCTGTTTGTAGTCATAGCCAAACTCTATTGCTCTTGCCACGCATTTGATTAATGGTTTCGTTAAGCGTTCTAGCTGAGGACAAGAAGATAACTAATTGTGTTGACAGTGAAATGTATACAAATAAAAGCGCTCATTGTGAATAACCACTGGGATCTGCTAGAAATGCACAGTTACCCACACATGGGCATCCCCAGTGGGATGGCAGTCCCTGAGAGGGAGCAGATGGGTGTTCCCCCATTAGCATGTGGTCCCCATAAACCGTGGCTCACTTGCTGCCGGGAAGAGCTGAGAGCCCCTCCTGCGCCCCTGAGCCGATTGAGCGGTCTCGGATAGTCCTGCGTGCCAGCCTTGTCGGCGGGGCCGGGGAGTGCAGGCTGACATGCGGGGTAGCACCCGACTTAGCAGCTGGGTGACAGCCCGGTGGCCACCAGATAGAATTGCACCGGGCCCACCTTACCCGCGTAGAACATGCAGCCCTGATGCTTTCATCCCGGAAGACCAGCCGCTCTCTCTGGCCCGACCCTGCTCCTGGGAGAGCCCCTGGCGTCCCCTGGGCATTTCAGCTCTGGACCCTGGACCCCACCCCACAGCTACAGGTGCTGCTCCCCCGTCTGGCCCTCCCATCACCCAGTGCCCCTCTTGCCTGGGCACCTGCTGGAGCCCACCTGGGCCCCACAGCCTCTGCCCTCGGTGCGATGTAATGTGTGTGTGGCCTGCGTGAGTGACTCCATCTGCTTGTCACAGACCTTTTCACTTAGAATTGATAGCATTCTGCCTACTCTGAGGGCCCCGCGAGGATGAAAGGAGATGATAGCAGGGAAAGCATTTAGCACCGTTCCTGGCACAGAGCTCGTCTCAATGCAGCTTGCTGGTGCATCCCTCTGGCTGGGCCTCGTGCCCAGGGATTGCTGGCTGGGCGCTGTCTCCCGAGCAGTCTCGAGCATCTCTCCTGGCCAGGGTTTTCTGCCCTGCGCCCACTTGCTCACTGCTGCTTTCCCGCGCAGCCTTTCCTTATGTATTGAACAGACCTGAAAGTGTTCTCATTGTGTAGACGTTATTCTAACACCATTTGCAAACACCAGCTCATCTGCTCCTTACAACCACTGCACCAGGGAGGTGCCTTCTGCGGCCTCTGTTCAGAGGAAAGAGTCAGGCGCTGAGAGTGAGCGACTTGCCCAGGGTGGCAGAACCAGCATGTGAGCCTGGGTCCTCTGCCTCCATGACTGCTGTGCTCCGTGGTCTCTCTTCAGGTGAGCCTTGTGCCCTCGGGCTCACTCCTGTGACCAGAGCCAGCCCTGCTGTCACATCCCAGGAGTGCTGTCACGCCTGCCTGCAGCCCGCGCCCCCACGTCCACGGCAGTAGTGTGTGGACGTCCCACAGCTTTGCTGCTGTGACTTCTTGGTGCTTGACAAGGCCTGGAAGGCCCGGGAGGACTCACCAGCCAGTCTCCACCACTGTCTTTCACGAGGGTGACGTCTGAAATCCCAGCTTCCTAGAACCCACACTGTACCCTCAACGGGTGCTGTCTGCCCGCAGCACCTCGGTGTCCCTCGCTCTCTAGGGCGTGTTAGAGGTCCTCTGATGGTGTGATTGTCCCACCAGTTCTTCTGAAGATTGTTCAGGTGCGGGTGGCTGGCGTGGGGAGAAACCTGGAGGGAGGAGGAGGAAGCAAAGGCTGCCCTTGAGCAAAACGGTGATGTGGCTTCCTTGACTGGTGCCAGCCTGGGGTGGTCCCCGAGGTCTGATTTAGTGACCTTGAGGGGATGTGTGTTCACATGGACGTGCTTTAGGAACAAGATTTGGAGATGAGTGCAGTTAAAGTTAAGCACACGTGTGGACGGGCCATGTGTTGGCACCAGCTTCCTGTGGCCTGGTGCTCCAGGCCCCTGGGGACCTTCAGGAAGGACGTGTCCTACTGCCACGTCCCCTCTTCCACAGCCTTACCTTGCGGATAGCAGACACAGTCAGGGTCATGCCTCCCTCAGGCACGACTCCCAACCCTGAGACGCAGCCAGCAGCTGGCGGAATGCTCGCAGGGCGCCGGCAGCGGCGCGGACGGGCGCGTCTCAGGGGGTGCTTGCAGATGGGGCGTTAAGGCAGCAGCCTCTAGATGGTTGAGGGGTTTCCCACGAGTCAGAGGCAGCGTGTCGCGAACCTCGTCCTTTGACTACGGAGGTGAACGTCAAGATGACTCTCATGCCGATACATGATTTTGATTTAAGGCGGCCAGCCAGACGCTGTTCTGGTCCTGGGCTTGCAGATTCCGAGGAGCTGCGGGGTGCCTGGGAGGGGTGGCGGAGGAGGTGGACTAACCTTGGTGGCTGATGCCGTGGCCGTCGCGTGCTCCTCAGTTGTTGTTGCTGTAGGAGAACGACAGAGCCGGTGGGTGTCAGGGACACGGACCAGAAGAGGAAAACAGGGCTGAGAATGCAGGACCACGAGGTGGGAAGACCGAGAACGCAGTGCTGACGGGCGAGGGCAGGAGAAGTAGGGCAGAGGGCATCCTAGCGGCCGGTGGTCGTTCCTCCAGCAGGTGCAGGGCGACCGCGCTGGAAGAACGAGTGCTTGCGAGGTGGTCGTTACAAGAAACTGCCTGTTAGGGGAAAGGGCAAGTAGGAGGCCCAGAGAAAACTTTTATTTTTTGCTCTCATTATTGTCATCTCTTATTAAGCGGAGACCCTTGTGCTGATTGAAATGCTAGTAGGAAGGCACTGGAGAGCAAGCAGGTGGAGACCCTGGGAGGACAGAGGGACAGCGGGACAGAGCCCTGGAGGAGAGAGGGGTGGGGAGGGAAGGCCTCTCTCCCATAAAGACAAGGGAGGCGGCCTGCTGGCTCTGGCTGAAGGCCGCGGCAGCGACCCCCACGCTTGTGCTAAAAACCCAAGGACCCACGCTCTCAACCGGGGCCACAGGGGAGGGGAAAGACCAAGATGAACAACTAACTGCCTACATGAATAAATGCTAAAAAAAAAAAAAAAAAAAAGACAAGGGAGGGAGGGTGCCGGTAGATTTGTAAGTTTGGGGCAGAATGTTCCTCTCGAGCTGCTGCCTTCTCCCCTGAACCTGGCAGTGTCTGTGCGGCAGAGGCCAGGCTGCCGGGAATGTGCAGCCCCTGACTCTCTGATGTCAGCGAGGACTCAGACCAAGATGCCTGGGTAACGCGGGGCCCTGCGCCCCGGGGAGGGGCTTGGACAGCGGAGTGGCCACGGGGGTGCAGGCCCTGCCAGCCTCCCCTCCCTCTGCTCCCTTCCAGAGTGGCCCTGTCTCCTCTGGTCAAGTTTTACACTTCAGCCCATAGCATGGACCTTTTTTAGACACTGGCGACTGGAAGAATTTTGTTCTATTACTTCACATTTTCCAAACCCACTTCACACAGATGGAATCTCTTGTAATCCTATAAGGCCAAACAGAAGGGGAACTGTGCCAACGACGCTGAGCCCAGGACTTGTTTTCGTGTAAATAGAGTGGAGTTATTTCTTCTGACATCTTGATAAATCTTTGTGTCCCGAGCTTGGGAGACCTCAATGCTGAGGGACACTCATGTTCCATGTGTTTGACAATAGCTGTTTGGTGTCTGCCGGGAGCCGGGCCGGGCCCTGCAGGTCTCCTCTTCTGCCAGGCTTGACCTCCTCTGGCCTCGGCCGCAGTTCTGAGGAGTCGGTTCAGCATCTGTCTTCATCGGCGACGCTGCTCACCTGAGAGGCCAGTGGCTGGGGCCGCCCAGACATAAGCAGGGCCGGGCATGGCGAGTTTCTTAGCACCGAGTCCGGTGCTGCTTCCGTTTTATCCCCTCAAACATAATGTTCTCGTGTGGAGATTGTCATTTTAAATGTCATGTGTCTTCCAGTGAAAAGGATTCCTTAGAGAGTTGTCGAAACCCGAGAGCTGCACACAGTGCGTGACTCAGGATTCTAGAAATGTTCCCATCGAAGCAGCCGGGACAGGTGCATGAAGTACTTGCTTTGGTCCTGCTGGCATGACCTCTGCAAAATGAGAGAAGTAGTTGTGGATTTTGTTGAGAATCCAAGACAGCACAGCAGTGTGGTGTTGGCTCCGAAGAGCTTGTTGGAGGCAGAACAGGGTCTGAGGGCAGAGTGGCCGGGAGAGGGCGGGATTCCTTTCTTAAGCACTGGCCTTGCACGAGGTGTTCTGGGCATTTTAATCTCATTTACTTTTATATGAGTCTCAGAGGCAATGTTAGACCCATTTTAAGATGAGAAAATTGAGGTTCCAGGAAGATGAGCGCCACACAGCTGGTGCATAGACGGTCCGACCCAGGTCTCACTGGCAGGTCCTCACTGCTGCGGTGCGGCCCGGAGACCACGGCCCAGAGACCACGGCCCGGAGTGGCTGTGTGTGCATTCGCATGCACGCACGCACGCACGCACGCACGCACGCACACATTCTGTGCTGCTGTTCGTTACAGAATTCAGGAAGAAACAAAGGGAGCAACTGTTAGAAACTTGGTGGCAGCCGCTTCTCAGTCCTCTGAATCAGGTTCACCAGCTCTTTCCCATGCGGTTATAACGCACAGCTCTCCAGGGCTGGCTCTGGAGCCCTGGGGAGGCCCTTGTCCCTGTAATTAAAATTTGAATGGACTGTTATGTACAAACCACTTGCAAAATGATTAAAGTAACACGATTTCAAGGTGGGGCAGTGGGGAGGAGTAAAAATGATTGAGGTAGGTCACCTCTACATTCAGAGAGAATCAAACATTTTCAGAAAAAGGAGAATCCTGTCAATAGAAGTGAGTTCTTCATCTCAGAGATTCATTTATGCTTCTGAAAAGTGGTCAAAGTATTCCATCGAGAAGAGAAAGAGGGAACCCTCTCCTCTTGATAAAAATGGCCGTGATGAGCTCGACGGAGATGGTGTGCGAGGTGGCTGCCTGTGGGGTTCCTAATAAGTGGTGAATCAGTTAACATCGTTTCTATTACTCTCATGTGGGGTCGAAATTGCGAGGGCATGAGGGGTTTGTCAGGGTCCAGGACAGCTGTGTGTTCTGGGTGGCTGGGGGGATGGGAGGCAGGACGGGGAGCCATGCGTCTTCCTCCTGGCTGGTTTCCAAGGGTCCTCAAGTCCAGCTCACTCTGACCAGTCCTGCCCGTTGCCTTCAGCCGGGCGCTCGTGACCGTGGTGGCCCCAGTGGGGCCCCGAGATGAGTTGGAAGGGCCGGCACTTGGGCACCGCTGCGCAGCGACAGGTGTGCCTTTGGCCAGTCCCACCGCCCTCCCTGCTCCCTGGTGGACTCTATCTGCACCCATTTGCTGGGGCAGCTGACCTCACGGAGGGTTTATCAAGGCCCCAGGTGTTTGACAAACAGCTGTCAACAATGAGGTCCGATGTGAATGAAAGTGTCCATGTAACTGAGGAGTAGAGGACTCTGGAATCCACTGCCTTTCCTGCATTCTCTGCCAGGCCTCCCCAGGGCAGAAGCTGAGCGTGCTGGGCGTTTAGATAGTGGCTTTTCCTTGGCCCCCAAGTAACCCCATTAGATTGCTCCAGTTACCTTCCTGAGACAGGGAGCAACCTTGTGACAGGTAAAATTAAGTAATTTGTTCCAATTATAATGTTAAACCTGCTGGAAAGGAAGAGACAAGGCCCCTGGAGATGATATGAAAGGAATCTCTCCTTCTGCCCCCCTTGGTCATGTGAGGAATGACGGGTGACTTCAGCAGGAGCCTGATAATTCCAGAAGCTCTCTGATTGCAGTGGGCTTGGACCCAGGCTTTCCCTGACTGCGGGAAAGAAGGCTGTCACATGGGCAATGAAACCTGAGATTCTTCAGTCAGATTTTAATTTTACGTTAGCCTGGGGCCCTGGAGTCTCATCTCTGGGGTGCTAGTGGAGGCTGGAGTCCTGCTAGTTAAAACCTGATGCCCTTTCTCCCCTTTCTCACACGCTTCGCATTCAGGAGGGACTTCTGGTCCCAGGGAAGCTGGCAGAGGAGAGGGCAGGGGTGGAGTTAAGAATATTTGGCACAGAAGTCCTGGGAACTGTGGCCAGACTTGTGGAAAAGTGCCCCTCCTCTGATCCTCACCTCTGGGGGTGCTGGCTGCACTTCCTCCTTCAGAGCCAGCCCCCTCTTCAGGGATGGGGAGGACCCTCCCCATCCTGGTGAAGACTGGCATCTCCAGTTCAGCCCTTCCCCATCTCCACATCCACTGCATCTCCGTGTCCACTGCCACTGAGGTGTCCCCGTGTTGCATCCTGATGAGACTTGCTGTTGAAATGGACTCTGTGCTTCCTAGGAACTAGCCAGCTGTGGTTGGAGTAAGAAGGAGAAACATAGCCTTGCCCCCAACGTTGTGGCCTTTACCCGGAGGTTCAACCAGGTAAGCACCACCCCTTGCATGTGCACTGCTGTCCAGACAGCAGTCTGCTGCCCCAGAGGCTGGGAGCCTGGCGGGGTGCAATCCCCAGACCCCTGGCCCCACCCTGAGAAGCCCATCCTGAGCCCCAGCTTTGTTCTTTCTGGTGCTACCGCAGCTCTTCTTCACCAAGCAGGTGGGACTGGACACGTCTCTCCTGTGTTCAGATTGCTTCAGGGGCTTCTAATTCTATCGACGCTGAGGTTCGAGCACTTTGCCACGCCCTATGAGGTCCCGCTCGGTGGACTGGCTTCTGCCGCCCCTGTAGCCTCATGTCTTGTCCTTCCCCCGAACAGCGGACTTCAGTTATCCTGGCTCGTCCTCTTTGCTGATGCTCTCCATCCTGATCGCTGTCCCATCGGCTCCCGTGTGCGCTGTCCCCACAGCTTGGAATTCTTCCTCTGCATTTGGCTCTCAGATCCAGGCCTGGATCCCTCCTCAGAGAGCACCTGGGCCCCGCTGAGCAGGCCGCTGCCCCGTGCTCTCATTGTACCCGTCACTTGCCGTGTGGCCCTTTGCAACTCTGTCTTCATCATGTGTGGCTCTTCAGGCTCCACCGTCCTGCCAGTGTGTGGGCTCCACGGGGCAGAGACTGCTCTTGTTCTTCACTGTAGCCCCCACTGCATCCCCTTGCCCAAAGCAGGCACATCAGAGACACTCAGTAGACGTGTTTTCAGTGCACGGACAATTGCCCAGGAAACACTTCTTGCATTGATTTTCTTTGAATTCTGGATGGCCAATCCCCAGCCCCCTACAGAGGACCACAGACCAGAACTTCTGCTCCATGTGTGAGAATCTGCTTCCCACTTACTAGAGTCATGATGGGAACTTGGGCCAAACGAGGGAGGTAGCTTCTGGTTTCTCTGCCAGACCTGCCAGAGCATGACCTTTAGGAGAGAGTCACCTGCAAGACCCTCTTTGGAGGCTCAAACCCCCAACTGGTGCGCTGCTTTTACTTCTCCTTTTTCTGGCTTCAGTCGAGGCCAGTAGCCTGGAGGTCACCTGTGTGCATGACGGTCCTCTGGGTGCTGGGCCTGGTCCCCTTTGCCCTGCCCTCCTGGAAATGCTGGGACCTGAGTGGCACCGTGGCCTGGCCCTTCAGGCTCCCCTGCCTCAGCCAGCACCCCAAGAGCAGCGGGGGCCCCAGGCCGGCAGCAGCTCGCCGTCTGAAGATCAAGGCCGAGTTACCACGGTTGTGAGCGACCAGAGAGAGCAGGGACCGCGGAAGGGCTCGATGCATCTGTGGCGGGGCCAGCACACTGTTTGCTTTGAAAAGAGAAGTTGTGAAGTCTTTTGTTTCTTTCTCTTTTCTTTTAAAAAATCTTTTCCTTTTTAACTGAGCTTCGTCTTTAAAAAAAAACCAGATGTGCACACACCATCTGGGGATGCATAGTTTCCTTAGCAAAACGATTTGACTAGAGGCAGCTCAGTCCCGCCTCTGACTGGCTCCCTTGGAGGCCGTGGGGGCTCTGATGTCATTGCCTTGTCGCGGAGCCCAGGTCAGCTTGGCAGAGGGCACCGCGTGTGTGCAGAGAACAGTCGCGTTGTCTAGCGCAGGCTGCGTGGGCCAAGTGAGCCAGAGTGGAGTCGTGCTGCTACGAGCTGGGTGCTCTGAGATACAGTCAGTTACTCGGGGCGGCCGTTCCAGGACACAGCCCTGGCAGCTCCGACTTGAGCACCGGCCAGTGGCCGGGCCTGGTCCATCCCTGGGGCTGCTTTTTGCAGCGCCCCCTTCCTGCCGGGCTTTCATGTGTCAGAACACGGCCCCTCGTCGGACTCCATAACGGGAGAGTAGGGCTCTGGCTTCCCGAGCCTCGGTTTCCCCACTGTGAATGCGGTTGATAACAGTGTGCCCCCTGCCCAGGTGTGAGGAAGATGAAGTGAGACGAGAAAGGAGGACGCGTGGCGCGGCATCTGTGTGTGGCGCCTCCCAGACCCGGGGGAGGAAGAGGGGGCGTGACGGGCGATGGGAGGAGGCCCCCAGGGGGTCTGAAGCTCCTGGGGCTCAACCAGAAGCCCAGTGGCCAGCCCCACACAGCTTGACTCTTTTGGGGGGGTTGTCTCTTGGGTCCAGAGTCTGGGGACTTTCCAGAGAGCGGCAGAGTCGGAGGAGTGTGGCCAGCTCTCAGGGTCTGTTCTGGGACAGGTTTGTGTCCCAGCTTGGGAGTTCACCATCTTACCGGCATTAACTCTTTTGGTCACAGGGTCTTTTGAGAATCTGAAAATATCACACGTGAGCCTGCCCCAGCCAGAGGCACAGGTATAGAAACTATAAACGTGCATTAAACTTTAGTGGGTTCGCCGCCCTGCTCCGGAAGTTTGTTCGCGGACACCGTGGAGGCCTGCGGATAACAGGCTGAGGAAAAGCTGAGGTTGCGAGGGATCCAACAGGCCTGGTTTGTGTTGTTAAAAAAATGAACAGTCCCCACATGGAGCCCTTCGCGCCAGACCCTCCCAGGATCCAGTCCCTCACCTCGCTGCCACCTCCACCTCGCCCGGCGGTTAGCCCGGCGTCTCCTGGTCAGCGCGGGTGAGGCCTGCTGCCTGGTGAGCCTTCCTGTCCCTTCGTGGACAGAAGCTTTGCCCAAAAGAATCTCTCTTGTCTCTCGCCAATCACCTTGTCCCGTGCTCTTTCTGACAACACCCAACACTTCCTCGTGGCGCCTTTCTGCTCGCCGGGTGGCTGGGCCTGGTGTGCGACCCTCCGAAGGCCCGCGAGAGCGCCCGGAGCAAACTCGGGTGGATTCTTTCACTTCAGCCGTGTCTTCGTTCTATAGCTTACTAGCTGTTCGAGCTCTCGCTTTTCGCCATTTATAGAATGGGAAGAACGATTTTAAGTGGCTTTGAAGATTAAGCAAGAGTCATGGATGTGAGGGTTTAACCCAGCACTCACTATGTAGTAAAGAATTAACATTAACTTGAAAAAAAGGTGCAACATAGTGGGAGCTCCGAGATGGAAAGGGTTAGGCGGGTCTAAGCGCTGGCAGTGGGTCACAACGGGTCCTTGATTCTGGAGACCAGGAAAAGGCAGTAGCTGACAGTGGAAATAGAGAAAGACTACTGGGCAGAGACAGCGGCCCCAATGAAACAGGGTAACTTTCCGAGGAGCCCCAGTCACGTGGGCGGGAGACACTTTGCAGCTGGGAGGGGAAGGGGCACAGGAGAGCAGATGAGACGCGCAGCACGTGAGGAAGAGAGGGGGACCTCTTCAGCTTGATAAAGGCCATCGGAAGAAGCCTGCGGCCAAGGCCGTCCTCAGTGGTGACGCGCTCGGGGCTTCCCTGCTAATGCTGGGAATGACTCGGGCGCCCCGCTCCAGGATGACTGGAGTCTTGGCTGGCGTAATAAGATGTGAAAAGTGTACATACATATTGCAGGAGTAAGGCTGTCTCTATGCACAGGTGACATGACCGTCGACATAGAAAATCTCAAATCTGTTTTTAAAACCCCTGGACCTGATCAGTGTGTGTGGCAGGCTCGCGTGACACAAGGTGACAAGCTTCCTGGACAGCGGCAGCAAGGAGTTGGGGCTTGAACTTTAAAATCCCCACGATTGCAGCAGCTCATACACACGAGAGGGAATACTTAGGTGTAACCCGCAGCGCTTTATACGCAGGCTCCAGATACAGAAACTGTGCAACACTGATGAAAGGAGTCAAAGTACATTGAAGCAGAGATATTCCTTCCTTATGGACTGGAAGACTCGACAGGGAGGTTCTTCCCAACTGATCTGCAGGTCCCAGGTAATCTCAGCTTCCCACCAAGCCGTTTTATGACCAGCGACACCCTGCTCCTGAAGTGCGTCAGGAAAGACAAATCGCCTTCAGCAACCAGCACGGTGGTACTGAAAGAGCAAAGCTGGAAGAGTTGTGGCCCCGATTTCCAGACTGATTGTAAGGCCGCAGCCGTCCGGGCGGCGAAAGGGGACGCGCCCGGGACAGCGGGACAGGCTGGGAGCCCAGAAATAGACCCACACAAATAGTCCGCTGAGCTGTGACAGCGAACGAGGACGCTGGAAGAAGGGCTAACTTCTTCAACAAATGCTGTCGGGACAGTTGGAACTTTTTTTTGTATGTGTGTAAGAAAACAAACCTAGAACAGACTTTAGATCTTTGATAAAAATTAACTCAAAATGGATCATAGGCCTACATGTAAAAGATCAAACTATAAAACTTTTGGGAGAAAACAGAAGAAAATCTACATGACTGCTGAGGGAGAAACGATGGACCTTTTGGAGGTCACATTTTATAGATATTTTGGAAAAAAATGTATGCACACTTTTATTCACTCCAGCTTACAGGGATTTATCCTGAGACCTTATAAAGACTGTTCCCACAGCTCTGTTGGTTATAGCAAAAGAACGACACTGAGCAGCAGTGCAGGTTACTCTGGTGGAGGCTCACGCCCATGACGGAATCTTAGTAGCCGTACGGTTGTGTTGCGGAGAGCACTTGTCATGGTGAAAGTCTCACGATGTGATTGACATACACTAGCGCTGAAAAAGACAAACGTCCTGTGAAGGGAAGAAACGCTAGAAGGACACACATGAGTTGTTCACAGTGGTTGGTCTACGAGAACGAGGTGGCAGAGGGATTTTGTCTTTTGCTCTTCCCTCCATTTCCCTTGTTTTCTGCATTGAACTTCTCAAATTTTACAGCTAGACAAGAGAATGAAAATCATTTCAGTGATGTGGATTTTCTCCCTTTGTAATATCTTCCTCATCTGTCCTCCTCTCTGTCTCCTTCAACGTGGCCCAGGCTCCAACCTCTGCATCTCAGGCCAAGCAGAGCTTCCTGGTGCCTGTCCCTGCCCCACAGGAGGCTCTAACCTGCAGAGGCCTGCACAGCCCTCTCCTGTGTGTCAGCACCTTCTTTTCCCTTATTGCTTCAACCCTGGAATCTGGCCTTCGCCTCCCTTTCCAACTTCAGTCTACCCCTACCCACAGGGCACCCGTAGCTCCGGCCTGGTGGCCTGCTCCGCTCCCCCGGCCATGGCGCCCCACATCAGTCCTGCCTTTCCCAGGTCAGTCTACCCTTCTTCCAGGATCCATCCAGGGCGCCTCCTGCAAGAAGCCGTCGTCTCTCACTACCCTCTGACCCCCAACTCCAGTTGACTTGATTTGGACCCCCATGGCCCATGGTCACCTGATGTCTTCTAACGGGGTGATTTCTGGAAGATTCTGCCGCCTCCTCTGACCTGCAGTGCCTGCTCACAGTGGCGCTTCATGACACTTGACTGCGTTGCTCCCGAGCTGCCTCTGCACACCGCATGCTGCAGATTGGTGTCGCCTGGCCTTGTTCCACAGTGTGCCTCGGAGACGCGTGACTTGTCGTGGCTGGCAGGGATCAAGTAGATCACACATGTAGACGCTCACGCTTGGGGTTAAGAATGCTCAGGCATTCGGACATAAGGTTTATTGGCATGTCGTTTGGTATCTGGAAAATTGTTCTTCCATGACTGGCTGGTAAACATTTGCGTCTGAACTTCATTTTAGGCAGGTCCTTGTGAAAAATGATTCTGTGGAAACGGAGGCAAGTCCTGGAGGCAACCACGGTGATTATGATGAGAGAACTTTTCTGTCTTGCTCCTGCTTCACATGAGAAAGCACATTTTATATCCTTGGTTGCTCTGTTTCTGACTGAAAAGTGACAGAACAGAGGACATGTTTGGCCTCAGCCATGACTTGCTGTGCTGACTCCAAAATTTCTTTATAAAATGGAGAGGAACGTGCCCTGGTGGAGCAGAGGTTAGATCAGCCACATCCAGAAGAGCAGGCCACATGCCTGGTTTGAGTCCTGGGCCCGGGATCAAGTAACCAGCGCGAGCAACTAAGTTCCGTGAGAGGCTGCACCCTCCTCTGCCTGCCGGCCCAGCCGCCCACCCCTGTCCTTCAAAGACACACACACGTGCACACGCGCATAATACACCCGAGAGGCTTGACGCCTCCCTCCTCTGCACAGGCACGACCGCGGCCCCTGCAGTTCCCGCCCTTCTCTCTGTGCCTTCACTGCACGGGGATCCTGTGTTTCCCATGGCTCTTGTCACTGCAGTGAGATGTAAGCCAGAGCTGCTGCTTCCAGTGTCTTCTGTTCAGTGAGGTGGCCTGTGAGCCAATCTCTTCTGGTAAATGAGGTTCTGTTCCACGGAAGGACTCGGGGCTCAGGGGACACTGACGATGCAAACGGCCAGGCATGACCCCAGGCACCAGGCTGTTCTTTTGCTGTTAAATTGTCTTCAGAAAAACAAGCCTCTTAACCGGAGTGGCTTCATGCGCCTTTGAGAGGCACTTTCGTGTCACTTCGATTATTGGGGAAATGGCTCTTGGTAACAGCAGTGCAGGGGTTGCTAAATCCTTGTCGCGGGTCTGGCTGGGGTTCTGGAGCCCATGGGTGGCACTGTCTATGTGCCTGACCCTTCATTTAGCCGTTTGTCCCCCGTCCACCATCATCTACCCTTTCATCCTTGGCCTCCGCACAACTGGGGTCCTTCTGAGCAGGGGTTCTGAGACTCATGTGAGATTCTGGCAGCTCCGTTGGGGCCGCCTGTGCTGGGGTCCCCTGGCACCCTGTGGGGCGGCACCGAGTCCCAGGGGCCCCACCCACACACCTGGGCCACCCTCACCCAGACCTGTGACCCCATCAGGTGGTGGGCACAAGTGACGGGGGGCGGTGGTGGGGGTCCAGCACTAAACTAAATGACTTTTCTCATGTGTGTGTCTATATTTGACTCTACAGGTCAGTTTTTGGGTTGTAGGAGAAATCCTAACAGCACAGACTTTAAAAATAAGGGCAGAAATCCTGAGCCATTTTGTGAAAATAGCCAAGGTAAGCAAGCTGTTTCATTATTTTTCCTCCTTCCTTTATTTTGGTCTAAATAATGCATCTCCTCATTACTATGGGGGCTGCTTTGCTTGGGGTTCACTCAGGTCTGTACCCTGCCTTCCCCAGGCCGAGGCAGCTGTCCCCCAAGCTACCTGGTGCCCACTTAGCGCCCAGCTGATTTGTCAGGCATTCTCCTGACCTGGCTTTGCACAGACTCACCACGAGCCTCTGAGAACAAGCCCTGGGGTCCCTCCATCCTCCTACTTCAGATGTGGCCACCACTGGGGGGCAGGACGGGGATCCTAGCACCGATGTGGTGGTGCGACCCCATCCTGCCCGATTCCGTCTCGGCCAGCAGAGCACACCCCACGCCGTCCTGGCTGCAGGCCTGGGTCTCTGGATGCTCCCCACTCCCACCTGCTGCCCCTGGGCCTGGAAGTTCTGCCTTTTCCGCATTGGGCACCAGCCTTGTGTCTGTACACCACCTCTTCCCTCAAGTCCACAGCCCAGGCTGTCATCCCAAGAGCCTTTAGGACCACTGGGATCCCTTACCGGGCCCTGCCAGCAACTTCCCGTGCAGTGCTCCCGACCACCAGGCCGGCCTGACCTCGGAAGAGCACTGTTCCATCTGCCTCCCGCCTGGCTTCACCCCGTGCTGGGCCGCTGCCTTGTCCGAGGGCCTCCCGAGTGGGCCCTGTGCTGCTTCGCTGCAGTGAAGGTGTCCGACGCTCACATCCTCTCTGTCCATTCCATTTCCAGAGGAGGAAAGCGGGGAGACAGAGAGGCGAGGTGGCCATGCCCAGGTCCCCACGCAGGTCAGTCGGGCCTGTCTCTGCTTCTGGGGGCCGCTCTGTGCCCCCCGAAGGAGGTCAAGTGCATTGCCTGTCTGTGTGACCGGGACTGTCCGTCCTGTGCACTCTGAGCCGCTTGCACCTGGGCTGCTGGTACTTGCTGCCATCAGTGAGTCTGTGCCGGGGCACGAGAGAAGAGGGTGTCACTCCAGCCTCCTGGCACTTCTGGTTGGAAATTGTTTGTAGTTCCTACCTGGGGAATCGAAACAATCTGTCCTTACCTCTGCCATCTTCTGAGGGCCAGCACCTACCTGGGCGTGGAGAGAGCCCCTCTGTTCTCTGGGCCTCCATCTATAAAGTGAAAGGAGCACACTAGTGTCTCCCAGAGACCTTTCAGAGCTAGACATTTTGTGACAGGCTAGCAACTCAGATGCCTGGGATGGACTTCATTTCCCTCAGAGACTGCGATTGCCACAGGAAACAACCTGCGAATGTCACAGGCGGAGTGAAGTGAGGCGGTTTGTGTGGTAGGGGGAATCTCCAAGTGGGACCAGAGCCATGGGACAGGCTATCAGGGCTCTCATTCAGTCACTTTACTGGGCCCTGCAGTGCTGGGCTTGGAGCATGTGCCAGGGACGCCACAGCAGATGGGTGGCAGCCTTGCCCTCAGGGAACGCGGGGGCGGTCAGACAGCCCAGTGAAAAGCAGAGCTGCCCCAATGCTGTGGGGCCTGCAACCCTCCTCCCTTTGGAAAAAAGGCCAGGGAGGCAGCAGAGGACCGTCCCAGTGGTAGGAAGGACATCTCCCACCAGGGGGCCAAACCCTGTCTGCTTGCAGGCACCGCTCCAGCAGGTCCTGCGCACTGTCCCTTGGGGCTCAGGTGCCGTATGGCTCTCCTCGTTTCATTGATGAGGAGGAGGCCAGAGGGTTGGGGGCATGCTGCCGGGCAGCTGGTGGTGGAGCCCGGTCGGAGCTGCGGTCACCTTGCTAACCCGGCTTCCCCTACTTGGGACAAGCTGCAGGGCCCCTGTCCCCATGGCAGGGCTCCCCCCACGAAACCCCACAGAGCTGTCCTGCTCCCCTGCACCCGCCTGGCCCTCCACGGCAAGGAACTTGTCTGAGACGAGTTGAATCCAAATGTTCTCACTAATTTGGGATCTGGGTCAAAGAGCACAGTCAAGTGAAGGGAAGCCAGAGCTCTTCCCAGATTGCTGACGTCTCCCCTGGGCCCCTCGCCCTCCGTGTGAAGGTGATCACCACAGACCCAAGTTGATGTTGTGGGCAGGGCCGAGGTTTCAGTTTACAAAAGCCTCCTGGGACAGATCAGATGCTCTAAAAACAGAACATAAATTATGTTATCTACCCCCTCCTGAGCCGTGTTTCTCTCCAGCAGCCAGACGTCCACTGAGGACATTCTCCAGTGTTTTCCATGCAGACTCACCTTTCGACAATGTGGGGAAGAGCATATGGTTTCTATGAACCTCCCAGAGCTCTATTTTCTACATGAGATATTTTTAAGTGTAATTGAATTTCATAAATATGACAACATTTGGTAACACTTGAGCATGTTTTTGTTCTGTTGTTTGTAGCAGCAAAATAATCGATTCCATATCTTTTTTCAGAAACTTCTAGAACTCAACAACCTTCACTCTCTCATGTCTGTGGTGTCAGCGTTACAAAGTGCACCCATCTTCAGGCTGACAAAAACCTGGGCTGTAAGTTGATCTTCCTAAGTCTCTTCCTTTGATTTCGGCTGCTGTTCCCAGGGGAAGCTCTTCGTCCCATAAACCCCAGCCAGCAGACTCTGACCACCTGCCCTTTGCCAGTGACAGGATGAGTGCCGATGAATGAAGCAGCCCCTTTCTTTCAGTGCACTCCGTCCCAGTCTGCAGCCACGGGTGTGGATGTGGCAGGGGTCACAGGCACCGAGAGTGGGCCTGGCTGGGCCCGACAGAATCATGTATGATGGCTGGCTCAGCACATGCCATCTGCCCGCCCTTCGACTGTCATCTCTGGCAGGCTCCACACTGCCCGTGGGAAGGTCTCCCGGCTGATGGTTCACAGCTGCCCTGGGTGCCGGCCATCCAGCTCACAGTTTCTCTGGGGAAACCTGTGACCCTCATGTAGGGAGAAAGGATTTTTTTTTTTTTTTTTTTTCCCTAAGGCCATGGATAATTTCAGCTTAGAGGTAGAGTCTGACAGTTATATAATTGAGTCTGTAGGAAAGTTTTTCTGCTGTAAAAATACTTTTAAAATATCTCAGACCTCCATATCCTCCTTACTCTGGCACAGTGCCTGACACAGGGGAAGTAATTGCTATTTCCATAGCTCATTAGCGGTCACCTCCTGGCCCGCCTGGTCCAGGGTCTCTCACAGCCACTGAGTCCAAGCCTTTCAAGACCAGTTTATGTCCCATGGAACCAGAGGAAACTGTATGGAATTGTCAGATGTACTTCTGCAACTCATTTCCGAAATCCTTTTGCCAGTTTGTGGCGCTGGGCTCTGTTTCATACTTGGCAGGTTCAGAGGCCCTTAAAATACTTAGGGATTATGTTGTAGATGATCACAAATGAGCCTTTTTCTTTAAATTGCAATTTTCCAGAGATCTGCCCCGGCCCATGGAGTGAGAGGCGCTCGCGTGGGCCAGAGAGCTGGGGCTGCGTCGAGGTGGGTGGAACTCGTTTCCCGGTGGCTCACAGGGGCAGGCCCAGAGGATGGTTTCCACCTATGTCCTGGGGGGCCCGAGGGGCACTGTGGTGCTGCCTCAGGGGCCAGCCAGGGCTGGCGGAGAGAGGAGAGGGAGCCAAAAAGAGTCCGTCACCATTTCCACCGGAGCGGCTCCTTGTGTCAGCTCTACTCTCTGACTTCTGGGTCCGTTTCAGCTGAGCGATGACTTTGGAGGGGAAAGCTGCTCTCTGGGGCTGCTGCCAGCCCTGTGAGTCCCCGAGTCCGTCTGAGCCATTAAGCTTTTGTAAAAAGTTGCTTGGAGATTCTTTTTCAAATGGATTTTCCGTCATGAGTTGCTGTTGTTTCCTGGACCGCCGGGAGCCGTGTGGACGGGGGGCGGTCTGGCTCTCCTGGTCTCTGTCGGAATATGGAGACACTCGGTGACCCGATTAGCTGCAGAGTCGGTGAGGGCACCGGGGGGTCAGCACAAGGGGCTGGCCGAGGGTTCCACTCACAGAAGCTGGGCTCAGGGACCCGTCTGAGAAGCTCTCCACAGGCTACTGCGTGGCCCGGGATGGCGGGGCGGTCTCAGGCCAAAAGGGTAATGGGACGCGTGGGGCGGCTCCAAGGGCACTGCCGCACAGTGGCTGAGTTGGCGCTGCGGGGACTGGGTCTTCCCTGCAGTGAAAGTCAACCTCCCATGGCTCCGCAGAGAGAGGGGAGCAGAACGGCACCCGGACCCGCCACCAGCCCAGGGCTCCTTACCCAGCTCCTCTGCCGGCCTGTGGGCCGCCTGCTCTTCCTCACAAGGTGCCACAGTACAGAGGGCTCCGGCCTGTTCAGCAGCACCCCCAGCACTCCTCCTGCGAGACAGCCGCCCAGGCGCAGGGCGATGCCCTGTCCCGCATCCGGATGAGGGGCGGAGGCTATGAAGGAAGCCAGAGCATCAGCTGGAGTCCCCTCTGGCCCCACACCCCACCGAGCTAAGAAGGACAGCGCCAGCCTCCCTCCTGTCGCTCCCACCATGACAGGGGCCCGTGGATGGATTTATTTTCTCCCCCATCCAAAGAGCTCTGACCGGAAACTGAAGACAAGATGAGTGGGCTTCCAGGCCTCCCCAGGCCTCGAGCCGCTGTCCTGGCTGGGGCTGCAGCTGACCTGGCAACCAGTCTGCGGAGTGAGCAGAATAGGAAGTCAGAACCGCCCACCAGGGAGGGGAGCTGCAGCCTGACCTCGAAGGCTGCCTCACAAAAGGCCTGTGCAGCCACTTCCTCCTTGGCCAGCCCTGGCCATGGCTTCCGTTGCTGCTCTAGCCCCCAGATTGACCATGTCCCTGCGCCCTTGGTGGGTCTCCAGCTGGTCCGAGCCAGGCGCTGAGATGGCATGCCACCAAAGATGGGGCCCAGGCAGCAATGAGTGCCTGTCTTTTTCTGAGGAGCCTCTCTGCCTCCTCAGGCCGAGCACTTGGCTACTGCCTCATTGCAGAGCAAAGGGCAGTAGACACAGCTTCTTAGGAAACGAGAATGGAGCTGCCAGCTGTCGTATTGGGGAGAGGGAAGCCCGGGAATGACAGCATGGTGTCCCCAGGTCGTGGGGACAGGACGGGGACAACGTGTTTGCATTCAGTCCACCTACCACTTAGCCTTTGTTTCAGACCAGGCCAGGCCCTGGCCCACCTGCCTGTCTGTCCCCGGACGGTGGCGCCCAGAGCATTTGGGAAATGAAGGCGTCCTCTTTCCCTTACATCCAAATCACCCCCCAGTGGCCCCGTGTTTTGAGCCTCTCCCCTCGCTTGACCCTGCAGCAGCTCATCTGCTCTGCCTCTGCCTGCAATGCATTCCTTTGAAATGAGGCCTGGGTTTTCTCTGTATTCCTGGTGTCCAGCTGAGTACACGCTTGTCGTTTGAATTGTCTGTGTTTGTTGTGCTGAGTCACATCCTTCTCTTGCTATTACTTTCTGGTAATGACATTAGCCAGAGAAAGGTTTCCAAGAAAAAGAAAGAACTGCTACCCCTCTCCCTCTGTGTCCCTTGACCTGGACCTGGGGAAGCCCCAGGGGCCCCCAGAGCAGGGGAGCAGCAGCACCAGCCCAAAGGCCAGCGCTTTTATGGCCCCTCCTGCAGAGAAGGACACTGAGGCAGAGGGGTGGTGGCCTGTCCATCACAGGGCCGTGAGTGCCTGAGGCGGCACGCTGTCGCCTTGCCTGGCGGGACTCCGTGGGGCCAGGGGACGGGGAGCGCTAGCCCTGAGTTTCACCCTGACACTTGGGAGGCGTGTGCAGTGGGACTTTAGCTGGGGACAGGCCTGCGCTTGGCGGCACCACAACTGACCTCCGTGAGGGCCAGGTGGCCACCAGCTATGGGGCAGGTCGGCCTGTTGGCTTGTCCATGGCTGACTGCTGACAGCCAGCAGCTGGGTGCCCTGGCACAGGATAGGGACTGTTAGCCAGTGTAGCCCCCCACACGGATGACCCTGAATGAATAAGGCTGGCCGCACAAACGGGAGGCGCCCCCGCTGACCCAGGCGCACGCAGACCCAGTCTGACACCACAGTCGGGGCCGCTTTGGAGTGTTGGCTGCCTTGGAATCGGGACAAAGTGGGACATTATATGGGCTCACATCACTGTGGCTCTTAGTCAATTCTGCAAGTCATACATTTCCTGAGTACCACCTCCAGGCGGGCCCTGAGGCTCTGGCTCCCCGGGCTTTACTGTAGGGGCACGAGGACATACCCTGGTCTGGCTGGCACAGCCGTGATGGGTGACCGTTTGCTGAATGAAGGAAGGAAGAAAGGGGGTGTGTCATGGGCCACGACTGGTTTGGGTTCAGGTGGGGCTGGAAAGACACCTGTCAGTAGAGACCTGGGTGACGAGGGAGCCAGCCCACTGAGATGAGGATATAGTGTCCCAGGGCAAGGAACACCCAGAGCAAAGAACCTTGGTGCGATGGAGAAATCCCAAGGCCAGTGACAGGGACGCAGCCAGGAGAATGGTACCCCATGGCCTTACAGTCCCAGGGAGGAGTTAGGGTCTGTTGTAAGTGCCTGAAGGGTTTTGTGCCTGAGAGGGACCTGATTGGCTTGTGGTTGTTTTTATTTTTTGAATCACTGCTGCTACTGCTGGGGAAACACATTGGGTGGAAGCCTGGGGGAGGGTGGGGAGGGGCCAGAGGGAAACGCTGGTGGGAGGTTAGTGTGGAATCCGGGTGCTGGGCTGGGCAGGCGGCAGTGGATACAGAGGAAGATCCCTGCGGAGGAGGCATGCTCCCGCTAGAGCGGCAGCACTTTTGGTGGCCGGTGTTGGCAGTTAGGAGAAGAAAGGAAGGAAGGAGGGTTCCTAGGTTCGGGGCCTGAGCCGCTGGGGAGACGGAGAGACCGTTTCTCTAGTGAGAGTGATCCCCCAGGAGGCTGACTTCCTCACAGGGGGTGTGGGATGGACTTCCTGGAGGACGGGTGAGTCACTCGGTGTAGTCACCAGTCATGTGTCCACATCTCACACGCATGCTCGCACACGTGCACACGTCTGCACGTGTACGCACACGCTCCATGTGCTCTGTGCTCGCCCCGGGAGATTTGCTCTTTCCTGCTGCATTGGTCCAGGTCTGCCTGCTCTGTGGCAGCAGCATCAACCACAGTGAACAGTTCTCGGCAGGGAGGGACTCACCGGGGTCAGGAGACCTGGTCTGCAGGCTGGTGGCAGGGAGGGCAGCGCCCCCAGAAGCGGGCGTCGCATCCTAGACCTCTGGGCGTGGCTCACCCAGCGCTGCGCTAGGAGAACGGCCCCTCGCAGCCCTCTGGGGGTGTGGCCCTCACGGGTGTTGGGCTCGGTCTCTCATCGGGAACTACCTGTTGTCGGGCAGGTGGAGAGGGGCCTGGGCGGCGGCCCCAGCACCCCTGACCTTGGCCCAGTAGGGGCAGGTGGGTGAGGGTGTGAGGAGATGGAGGCAGAGGACTCGACTGAGCTGCCAGCACTTACCCGTCCCTTGCCCAGCGGCACTGCCGGCTCTGCTGTGCGGCCTCCCCCCACCGGGCTCTGCTGACGTCACCACGTCTTCCTTGACGTTGTCACAGCGTTGGACCCTGTTCATTGTCTTGAAAACCTCTACTCCCTTGGCTTCGTTCTCTTGCTGCCCTCTGACAGCCGGCCCCTCCCTGATTGCTCTTGTCTCTCTTACCCACTGGACCTAAGCGCCTGTGAGGTTCCGGCCGCCGCTCGCCCTCCCCAGTCCATCCCCAGGCCTGGGAGAGCGCAGCACCACCTCTGAGCCCAGGGTGCCACTCCGCTGCTCTCCTGCTCTCCAACGCCGCTCCAGAGCCTCTGCGTCCTGTCTCCTTGACAGTCGCTGCGGCTGGTCTGAAGTCAGCCTGGTTTTCCAGGAGGCGGCAGTGACTGTTTCGGACTTTGAAGGCAGTGCGGTGACTGAGCCGATGAGCGGTGAGCCCTCCCTCCCAACTGCCAGCTCCAAGCACAAAACACAAATAAACACCGTATGAAATACAGCCCAATTAAAAGGCAAGAAGTAAAACCGAACTAGACACCAAGAAAGGAAGTCACCATGTTCTCTCGTTCTCAGAGTCAGCCATGAGAAGAGTTGAGAGAATGCCGTGTGTCGGCCTTTGCAGCTGGGGACTAGGGTTTCAGTGACTTCAGGGAGGGACGTCCAGGCTGCAGGCTCTGTCCACACGTCGGGGCGGAGCTCGACTCCAGCCACCCATAGAAATCAGACTGTCAAAGTGTCACCCACCAGAAAACTTCTGTCCAGCCTGGAGGAGAGAACCTGAGGGAAAAGCCACCTATGAGAAACCGTCAACCCCACCCCCACGTGCTGAATGCACGTGACCTGAATCCTTGCGGACACCCCAGGTCAAGAAATGAAGGGCGTGTCCACGGAGATTGACTGCAGACTCCTCCATCGGACCTGGGCTCCGCCCTGGACCTGCCTCCTGTGGTGAGGACAGTTTAGAGCTGCCTGGCACACCGTCGGGACAGGATAAGTACTAGCTGTGCTGCTGTGGCTGCCGGTCTCGCCCTTATTCCCAGCGCTTCATCTCTGCTGTCAGGTGGGCAGGTCGAGGCTCCATCCTCAAAGCAGCCCGTGTTTCTGACCAGACCCCGCTGTCATTGTCTAGGCGGCCTCGTCGCTCCTCTCCCTCCAGCACTGCTGGAGCCGTCTCCCCGGACACAGCTCCTGCGCTTCACTACCGCGCTTAAGGGCGTGTCCGGGCCACCCCACCCCTGCTGGGCCTGGGCCCTGCGCCCACCGGTCCTCCCAGGCCGGAGCCTCTGACCTTCGAACTGACCGTTGTGGACATTCACTGCACCAGCTCCAGCGCTAGAATGAGGACTGTTTTGTCAGCGACTCTGTGGCTCCCTAGAATCAGGGAGGACGCTGAGCGCGTGTAAGTCGAGCGCCCTGGACGGCTGCTTCTCGGAGGGAAGCTTGCCTCTGGGAGCGCGGCGGCTACTGACGTCTCCTAGAGGCGTTTTGGCAATGGCAGCAAATACCGAACGGTTTCATACCTACTTCACACCTTACCTCCTGGCCCCACAAAAGAGACCGTAAAGCTCTCAGCTGCGGCCAGCGGGGCATCTGCGCCCCCAGCAACGGCGCCCCTGGCGCCCCCAGCCCTTTGTGGCAGAGACGGGAGTTGGCCGGAGGAATTAGCTGCTCCAGCGCGGCCATAATCGGCTCATTCTTTCCCCTTTGATTAGCATTCGCTTTCATGCTTAGCGCCTTGTGATTGGCACCTTGTTTGCGCAATGAGCCGAAGTGTCTGGACACGTCTCAGAGGCAGGCAGAACGGGTGTCACGTGCGCACCGCGTCCACTTGGCCAGGTCAGAAACGTGCTTGGCCAGGTGGCGCGCTGCCAAGGCAACGCTCGCCTACGTTTCTGCCAAGCGGCTGCCCCTTTGACCATCCCAGGGAGTTTCTCCCTCCAGGCCCCTGCGTGCGCAGTCCCCGGCCTCCGGGCCGCCCCCGCCCCGTCTGCCCCTTGAAGCCCTTCGGGATCCTCCAGGACCACCCCTCCGGGGTTCCTCCTCCCCACGTGGCGTGGATTCTCTCCCGGGGCTCTCCTGACCCTTCCGTGTCACAGCTGGGCCTCTCCATCGCTCAGCCAGGAGGAGCAAAGGGATGGTAGCTGCCCCGACTTCTCACTCGTGCGCACCCGCGCTGCACCCAGGACGGGCTCTGGTGAACTTGCATCCGGGCCCAGTCGCCCTCCTGCTTCTACTCTTGGGGACTTGGGGAGTGTCGCCTGGGGTTGCCATGAGTGGAGTTTTTCTTAAAAAGCAAAATTACCGGAAGCACATCCTAAAAATTTTCCCTCAAGATTGTATACTGCATCTGCCTGTATACAGGCGAAAGTACGAATGTATGTATGTGTGGGGGGGCGGGGCATGTAAACTGTTAAAGGATACTTTTGACAAAGGTAACATCGTGACTCAGGCAGGTATAAAATGATTGCTTGTCAAAGATTTCATTTAACTCTTCACTTATGAGAGAACCAGTGAGCTGTTATAATTGGATGAAGAGAAAATTCAGTGCCATACTTTCACAGTCAGGTAAGGAAGGCTAGGATCCTTTTTAAAATGGGTGCGAATTTAGTCTTCCAGGGTGATAGTCTCATTCCAGGAGACGTAATTTGCGTCACTGTGGAAGGGAATTATTTGTGTTACTACTTTTCCTACAAGTTAATGTCTGTCTGTACAGAGTTTAAAACAGCTTTCGTCAAAAAACGGACCGCCAGCCAGGACACCTACTAAATTTCAGTGTCGTGATGTCCCTCGTGCTCTATGACCGTCTCCACAGCCCCAAATACTTTACGTGAAACGTGCGACTTCGTGGTCTCTTTTTTCAGAAACTGATAGTTTGCATCTAACGAGGCCATACTTAATTTAAGTGCCCTATTGTCATTCCTTACGGATTCCATACTCGGTCTGTTGAATCCATTGGTCCATAGATTATCCACAGCACTAAAAATTCTTTCCATACCAACAGTAGACACTGGAACTGAAATAGAATTTGGAGCCACTTTTAACATATTTGGAGCAACAGACTCTTTGTTGAAAACTATTTCCACGTCTCAAGAGAAGTTATTCTCAGGGCAAGGGCACACCGTACCAAGGTCCTCATAAAAGCATTTGAAGTTACTTTATTTTTTTCCTCCATGGAGGCGCCTTCCAGATTTGCGCTACTTTACCAGAAGAGAGGGAGTTTTTTCATTGCTAGTCAGATTCTCGTGCCACACAGAGGCTCCTGGCGTGACAGGTGGAGGTGCCCGGAGAGGCTGGCTTCCTTGGGAGTCTGACCAGGACTGGTCACATTCCTGGCTTCTGGGCCTCTGGCTCGTGTCCCCTTTGTCCCTGTGGCCGACACTGGGCACAGGACCACTCTTCAAAGTCAAGGTGCAGGGTCTTGATTTGCCCTTTGTAATCCGACTTCCCCCGCAGCTGGGGTTGGAACCCTTCCCCAGCCCTGAGGTTGTATATATTTGCCTATTCTTTGTAGAGGTCTTACCTCTTTTACTGGTGTTTTATAAAAATTAGTCCTTGCGTTTAGCTATCATTCATTTCTCTAGATTTGCTGCCCAGTTTTTATTATTTTTTAGCCCAGTGATTGTTTGGGTTGTTGTTGTTGTTTTTTGTCTATTAATCTCCCTACTACTTGCCCTCCGTTTTCCTAGCTCCTTGTGTGTTTTGTTCATTTATATTAATTCTTGCTTGTTTAATTACCAACGTTTAAAACCATGTATAGTTTTGGCCTCATTACATTTTTTAACGCATAGTGTTCTCCTGGTGTGTGGCTTGTAAACAGTCCATAATCTTGGCTTTTATTTCTTCTTTTACCCAAGAATTATTAAAGTGTTTCAAATTTCCCAAGGAATTGGATTTTTAAGTCATCATGATGAGTTTTCTCATTCTTTCCTTCAACAAACACTTGTGTCTCCTCACTCTCCGGAACCCTACCAGATGCAGGGCCGGTGGGGTGAACACAGCCGCGTCGCTCCTGCCTGCCATCGCGGGACTCGTTGTGGGCTGGCGAGACAGGCATAATTACTCCATGCGTTACGAGTGTCAAGAGCATTATGGAGGAAGATCTCCGGGCGCCCCGAGGCTTTTAAACCTCACCAGAAGTGAACCTGCCTATGGCATTGAGAGAACTTTTCCTTAACCTTGTTTCCCTCCGTCTTTTCCTGCACACGAGTACTTTGTAGTTTCTGTTTAACTCAGGTAGGCAAATAACTCATTTTCCTGTGCAAGTTCTGGTGATGTCTTCTTCAGTTGTCCCATAAACTGTAAAATAGCTAAAGGACCTTTAATTCACATGAGGTTTTCAGTTTATGGCTTTTACTTGTAATAAAATTTTAAAACATGTACAAGTAAATGTTATGTTTTGAATAAACCCTATATTTAAAATTTCGATCATGAAGAGAAAATGTCCAGCATAATACATACACATTCATTTTAAGAATCGCTGGTACTGAAAGGCTTAGTCACCACGTGACGCTGACTCCTCTATCTCCGCACCCGATCCTTTCGCTGGAAGCAGCCTTTACTCACTTAGTGGTTTCACGTGGTACTTGCTGCCACATTCGCACCCTGTGCTTTTCCTGCAGTCCCTGCAGCCGTTCACTTACACAGAACTTGGCGGCTTCTTTGGGTGGTAGACGTCGACTAGTTGTCCTGAGCTGCCCTCTTCGTTCTTCAAAAATACTCATGTCACTGCAGTTAAATCACTTTGTTAAATCACCCTCTGGGGTTTTAACGATCAGGGTAAATATGGTTCTCTGTATAGTCGTCAAGTCGTAAACTGAAAAAACATGTCCTTTCTGCAATACATTTTTGTTTCCCTGGACTTTCCAACTTTCTTAAAAAAATTCTGACTCTTGCTACCATCTGTTTACCACATCTTTTACATATAAAATATGTAAACAATATTTTACCAGATGTTTTATGTGTTTTTAAATTGTTTTATATCATAAGTATATCTGTTTCCTCCCCGCAAGCGAGCTGCCCTCGTAGGCTTTGTGTCGCGCTTTCTCGCTCTCTGCGGCGTCTCTTTCGGGGCTGACTGCTGGGAACCAGCGGGTCTACAGTCCCGCTGCTCATCTGTTCCCTGTCACAACCCCCCTTCACTACTTCTGGGTCAGATCTGTGTTTCCCAGGTCTTGTATCTTTTGTTACTGGTTTCTTTCTTCATTTTGCTAGCAGTTCTCAAGCAGTTTTCAGATACATCCGTGGGAAGCAGCTGTCCTGGGGTTTTTCACGTCTTCTGGTACCCGATGCATAAATAATGAGAAATCTGCTGCTGTCCTGAACCTCATGGGGGCACAGGGGGAGCAGACGAGTGAAATTAACTGAATCCAGCCCTTCTGATATGTGTGTAAGGGTGTGCAAGGGGTAGGGGGTTAGAAAGGAGTACGTATATAGAGGTGAGGTGTGACCTGGGGGAGCCTGGTTTTCAATTTAGGAAGCATACAAATGTGTCTGTCCCGGTGGTCCCACTCTAACACAGCTGACTCAAGATTAGTCTGCAGGCCGATTTTTCAGACATCCTCCAGGACTCTAAGCTCACATTGCCCTGGTCATACCCGGGAGGCGGATTCTGTGCAAAGGGGCACTACACAGGCCAGGCAGATAGGCTGGACGTGACAGGGGACTCAGGTCCTCCCCCAGCTCAGCTGAGTCCAGAGACCCAGTAGGCGGGCCCTGGACGCCAGCCCGGCTCAGCCGCAGTGCGATAGCACAGGGGCTCGAATGACTGCTGCATGAACCTGGGTGATGGACGAAGAATCCGGCGGGGTTCTAGGGCACATTCGTAAAGAGATGACCTCCGGCGGAGGGCGTGAGGGGCCTCTCAACTTTACGTCCTTACTCGTTTCCCAGCTGGGGTATCTGATTTGGGCCTCCATTGCTCATTTAGTGTTTTCTTACGTTCATTTCAGATGCCCCTTTCTGTATGTAGTCGCTTAACACGTCCCTTGCCCATAATTTATTATGTGTCTGTGTTCTTGGAATCTACTTACTTACCACATTGCTATAATCTCTCTCTCTCTCCCCGCCTCCCTCCCCCTCTTCTTGAATTCCCCAAGGATACTCAGATTTGTCACTTAAACCTGTGGTTGTGAACCTGTGGTACAGGTTCTGTTTTTATCCCAGGACTTTGTAAAGATCCGATGAGTTGTCTTTACAAACAGCAAATGGGAGATGATGCTACTTCCTGGCCATTTGTTAACGTGATGAATAACAGCCTCCACTTAGCAAGCCAGTAGCAGCTCTTGTCCCTCGCATCTGTGGAGCAGCCCCACCCTGATGTGCCCTGAATTTCTCCAGGGAGGAGAGAAGCTTGCTACTTACTCTTAACTTCTTCAGCCCTGGGACTTGCTTCCAGCCTGGTCTGTGCGTCTCTTCCCTGGTGTTCTTAAGCTGTCACTGCTCGGCTGGGCTGTCTTGTGGATGTCTCCTCTGCTACTCCAGAGTCTGGGGGTGAGGCACTGGACAGGGCCTGCCCAGGCCCACCTGGGTTCCCTGAGGCACCAGACATGGCCCAGGGCCAGAAAACCTGTGCTGTGTTTGTAACCCTGGGGCTGGTCCCGCATGCCAGGCTGCTTCCCTGGTGCCGTTCCACTTGTCTCTGCTGCATCTGGGGCTGCTTAGGAGTGGCAGGTCTGCTGGTCCAGGTCACCAAGTACACGGGATGCTTTGGACCCAGGGCCACTCTCCTGGGCCCAGCCATGGGTCACCATCCCAGAGGCACTGAATCCTGGGAGCTAAATCTGGGGGAGCTCCCAACGCTGACCACAGGCGGTGCCAAAGCCAGCCCCCTCCTAGTGAGCCTCCCCCACAGATCCCCTCGTCAAGTTGGGTCACTTGGCCTAGACTCCTTTTCAGAGCCACTGTGTTCAGAGAGGCTTCCTGCCATCTCCTGATACGGGCCTTGACCTGAGACAAGCAAGAGGATGACAACATGACTTCCTTGCATCAAGTCTAGAAAACACAAGAATTCAGCTTTCTATTCCTTCTTTCCACGACGGATTGTTGTATCCAGCGGGCCACCCCTGCCCCAGTGACCGGCTTTGCACACCAGGGAGCTTCGTCCTAAAGCATCTTCCATCTCCCCTCTCTGGGCTCTGGAGGCCTACCCTCTCTTCTGTGTGTGCTCATCCTGAATTCGCGTCACCCCTTAGACATTGCATGTGTCGGAGACGATTGGTTGCCTTTGGTTGGAGTCCCAGAGCCAGTGTCAGTCGGACACAACCGTAGACCACGGGGAGTGTGGAGGAGGCCGCCTGGTTTGCAGACGTGGCCTGGCCATGCGCGCAGCCTGTGCAGCTGCAGGGGGCGCACTCTGGGGCCCTCGAGCAGCAGAGAAGGTGGAGGACAGAGCCGGGGGCGTGGACTCGGGAAGAGTCTGGCATAACTGGACAGTCACTCCAGGTGACCTGGAGCCATCCCCTGACTCTGAGCTCCTCACTGTTGTCCGGTCTGCGCCCCGAAGGAGCCAGGCTGCGTGGGGATCCGGCATCGTTTAAAATCATGTGAACAGTAGATGAGGTAGTTGCGGGGAGAGGCTTCCAAGTACGAGACTCTGTGGGAAGTGACACAACTGAGACCGCTGGACTTTGCATCTCTGCGTGAAACAGCCTCTTGCCGTCTTTCCCTGTGCCCAGGACTCGGCACATCGCCACCACCTTGAGGGTGTTTTCTTTCCACTTCCATCCAATCGTCCTTTCTCTTTGGCCCCTTCTTGATCTCTCTTCTCTCTCACACTTCATATTTTCTTCTCATTACAGCTTTTGAACCGAAAAGACAAGACTACCTTTGAGAAATTGGACTACCTGATGTCTAAAGAAGATAACTACAAGCGGACTCGGGAATACATCGGAAGCCTGAAGATGGTCCCCAGCATTCCCTATCTAGGTAGGGCGCAGATTTGCCTTTTTTCCTTTTTTTTTTTTAAGAAAACTGACCGGTGCCATGTAAGATGTTTTTACAGTTTCTAGTTAAGAAATTTTCAGGAGGCAGCATGGGCCATGGATAAAGAGGTAATTGGTTGTCTCTCTGGATTGGCGGAGGCTGCTGATCGCTCCCAGGCGGGGAATCATGCTGGAGACCTTCTCACGCAAGTGACCTGTGAAGCCCAGGTCTCCCCAGCCCAGAGGGTCACGGTGACAGTAGCGACACTCTTCCTCATTGTCCACATTGTCGTCTCAAACTGGGGGAGCCCCAGCCTAACGCCTGTGTTTTGGTTCTCTGGACATTATGACTATGTTTTATAAGAGTTAGATGAAGAAAATTTTAAAAAACGGTTATTGATTTTTCTGATTAGTGGAAAAGAAGACTTGTTCATTGTAAGGAATTAGAAGAAATGAGTATCCTTTGGTATCCCACCTAGAGATGAGCACACCTGCGTTTCACAGCCTTTTCTTTGTTGGGGTGCCTATAAGATAGATGTTTTCTCTCTCATGCACACTTAGTGTGGTTCCCTGCATTTCTAAATACGACTCAATCCCGTCATATGAATTTGTCCAACTTGAATCTGCTCCCTGATATTAACATTGAAGTTGTTTCTGCATTTCTGCTATTAAAATGAGCACACTTGTTGCAAAACCTCCCTGCATGTAGCTGTGACTTTTACCTGACAGCGCATTCTTAGGAGTGTGATCACTGGTCAAAAGTTATGCAACATTGTATGTCTTCTACTGTACATTTTCAAAATGCTCTCCTTAAAGGTAGTTTCAACTTACACTTTCATGAAAAGGGCATGAGATTGCCTGTTTTCCTCACGCGCACAAATATTGTGTATTTTATGCACTTTTCTTCTTTGCCAGTTTGATAGGTGAAATGCTTCTCGTGGTTTGAGTTTCAGGATTATGCCAATTTTATTTTAAAAATATGTCTTTTTAAGGTCTAAAGTAGATTAGTAAAAAGGGAAATTAAAATTTTATTGAAGTGACCCCTGATTTTTACAGGGATCTAGTGAAGTTTTCTGAGATACATTTTGAACAACTTTAAAATTTCTCCATGGTCCTTGTGGAAATGTTCTGTGATTATAATTCAAACTATTTTTAATCCAATTATTATCTAAGATAGTGGTTTTTAAATTTTCAAGGGCTTGAGTCTTTCGCTAAATAAACTTATTGGGAGGTAGTTCACATCTTCTCCAGCTACAGGGCACGGCTGAGTGGTTTTGTGTGCCCACAGAGTTGTGAGATCAGCAGTGCAGTTTCGGGACATGTTACCACGTCCAGAAGAAGTGCAGTATCCATCAGTCACTCCCTTTTGCTTCTCGCCATTTCCCTCCCACCTGCACACCCTTGGCCCCGGGTAACCTCTTTCCATCTTCATAGGTTTGCTTTTCTGACATTTCATAAAACTGAGTAACGCAGCACGTGGTTTCTCATGGCTGCTTTTTCCTTTAGCTTTGTGTTTTCAGGGTTCTTCCAGGAAGGGGCGTGGTCAGCACTTCATTCCTTCATGTTGCCAAATTCAATTCCATTTAATGGACACTTTTATTTATCCATCACTTGCTGAACATGTGAGCTGTTTCAGTTTTTGGCTACCACCAATGGCTTGGGTTCTTAAAAACATAAACTTCTCTCTAAAATTTTTTATGTTGGTTTAGAATGTGTGAAATACATACTTTCTAAGGTTTTGAAAATATTTGAGACTAATCTTGTGGCATAATATAAAATCAGTTTTTATGCATGCTCCACAGGTGCTGGAAAAGAAGGTGCAGTCTCTTAAATTACTCTCAGAATTACATTGCAGTATTCCAATGATTCATTTTTGACCACTGGTCTCTGAAGGACGGAAATACATGTTAGAATCCCCTTGCGTTTCTAGTAGTTTCTGAGTTACATTATTTACTATGGAGATGTTTTTAACAGTTAGAGGTTTATCGTGAAGTGCCTCATACGAAATGCTCTTCATTCCATTCTTCACTTCTTCAAGATGCTCTATGAAATATTTTTTTGTTTTTCATTCGTGTTAATGTGATAAGTCATTGGCTGTATTTTGGATTTTAAGTTGCTTTGTTTTAGGTGTGGTCCTTGCAAACAGCACTTAATTAAGCCCAGTATGAGTGGCCTGCATTTTAATAAGGGAGTTATAACTCTTCCATGTTTGTTTAGTCTTAGGCCAGTTTCTGGAACCGAATATTACTTACTCTGTGCTTTTTAAAAAATGCCTTATCATGTCTCCGATCTCCCCTTGCTGTAGAAACTGCAGTGTCTTCCTTCTGAGTGGCATGCCAGGCCCCATCCCCAGTCCACAGTGGGTCATGCTGGCCTGGAGCCCCAGGCCCACTTCTCCCCTTCAGAGAAGCTCCCTCCTCAGGTCACTGGCCAGAGGCCCTTCCTGTGTCCCCACAATGGCTCTCGTTGGGCTGCAGGACAGATCTTCGCTTCAGTGGACACGTAGCCTGTCCCGTGTGGGCTGAGTCCCTGAGTGCCCGGGTGCAGCCCTCCTGGTCCTCTGCCTGGGGCGGGTCACTCGAGGGGCAGAACGGTGGCCTTGGCAGCCCTCTGCTCCACTGGCAGTGTACGCCAGACATGAAGGATGCCTTTTCTCCCCAGGACAGTCTTTTATTGTCTGCTGTCTCCGAGCCTGGCCTTTTGTTGGCATTTTAATGCCTTCTCGCCTTGAGTGCTCCCAATAGCCCATTGAATAAGCAGGTGTTGAGAGGTGGCCTCGGGTCACATAACTGGAAAGTCCAGAGCCAGGACTTGGCCGGGTGGTCTGGCTGTGGGCCTGTGCTCTTGACACTGCCCTATCCGGACTCCCGACCCCACCGGCTAAGGCGTTCTCTCCTTCTCCTTCTGTGCACCTGCCTCCTCCGTGTCCTCTGACATTTATGACGTGCGGGCAGCCTCCAGCCAGAACCAAGCCAAGTGGAGTGAGCTGTGTTGCCTCTTCCTTGTGGTGCTCTGTTCCTGGGCGCCGGAGAGCTGCTGACATGGCCTCCGAGGGCATCAGTCAGTGGGGGTCAGTCAAGGGCAAACTAGACCAATACCATCTCCCCTTTCTGACTCGAGTCTCTTGTCACCAGACCAGTCGTGCATGTCCCAGGTCCCTCCCCTTCAGAGGAGCTCCCTCCTCAGGCCACTGGCCAGAGGCCCTTCCTGTGTCCCCACAGTGGCTCTCGTTGGGCTGCAGGACAGATCTTCGCTTTAGTGGCCTCGTAGCCTCTCCCGTGTGGGCTGAGTCGCTAAGTGCCCGGGTCCTCGGCCTCCTGGTCCTCGGCCCCTCGCTGCTGCTGCTGCCTCTCTTGGCAGGAGCTTCTGAGAGGCCCCATCGAGACCCCGTTCTCCTGCTTCTGCCTCTAAGCTCACACAGCCCTTTTGCTGTGAGTTGGTCCCTGCAGCCGCTGAGGCGTGTCTGTCCCCCGGCCAGCAGAGTGCATTTCTCTCACTTGCACCAGAGTGACCCTGGCACTTAGAAGTCACGGAAAACTGGGGCAACTCCCGTGCGCTTTCCATTCTCGGGATGGCGTGAGGGCTCATGGGGGTGGGGGGCCGCCTTCACGTCACTAAAAAGAAGGGCCCAGACGGCATTCTGAAGCCCAGGGCCCACCCGTCCTGAGGGCCGCGGGGGCCCAGAGAGACCCGCCCGCCCCCAGGCTGTGCCGGAGTCCGGATTCCTCTTGAAAACTCAACCTGTCAGGAGTGTGCATCTGTTGATCTACATCGTTACATAATTTCTGGAAAGCAGACAGAGGAAAAAATGTCTGAAGCCTTTTTTTTTTTTTTTCCCCTTGGCAGAGCCCTCAGTCAGGTCTTTCCCTGGGTGGAGAGAGCGGTTGGTTTTCTGGGAGGAACTTTATGTCTCTCCCTGATATTTCCAGCTGCTCTGTCCATTCTATTGTTTGAAACTTTGAAGGCTGCTCGCATGGTTATTTGCTTCCAATAGCAAACGTGGGTTTTGTTTTGTGACAACCCTTTCAAGTGTCTCTGGAAGGTTCTCTGCTGCTGGTTTCTGGACACTGTCCACATGTGTTTCTTCCCCACGTGGAGATACCCTGACAGGTCCTGTCAGCCTGTGGGTGTGTGTCCCGCCCCTTTCAGTGCAGGTGTGGGGGCCCTGAGCTTTCGTGAAACGTCAGTTAAAAAACACCAAGGGAAAAACGGACCACAGTTTTTTTAAAGGGACGCTTTTTGTATCAAAATGTCTTCCCGGTTACTTCAGAGTGTCAGCCAGGTGTTGGGACACGGTCAGGCCTGTTACTCGCAGCTGGCGTGGACTTGATAGCAGCTCCTTGTGAAGCCCGGTTTAGCACGAGTTGGGAGGAAGGGCTGCGCGGCTTGTTTCTAAATAGCTTTTGTGACTTATTCGGGTATTCGGTTTTCATTACCTATAAATCCCTCCAGGAAATGGCTAACTCAACTAGGAATGTAGTGGATTTTAAAAGGTGTGGAGCTAATTCTAGAAGGCAGTGTGGAAAATTGTGATCTCTCAAGCAACAAAATTTAGGCATTTTGACATTTCTGAGTAGTAAGAAAACATTTAGACATTCTTGGTGAGTTTGCTCAGACCACTAATATATGAAGTCATTTTCTAGAGCCTAAGTTACTCCTTCAAACAAGCAAAAAGCAAACCCTTCTACTTAAAAAAAGAAACAAAAAACTAAGCCTTTCTTGTCAATATGAATTCCAAAGTTTAAAATAAAGGCAAGTTGTTTCCCCCCACTCAACGAATGGAAATCTAGATGTTTAAAAAGGAGTGGTCAGTGGTCAAAGGAAGTGTTCACAGGGATGGCCAGCATCCCAGAGCTCACCGTCTGCGTCTGGCCTGCCCACGGTGCGAGAGCGCTCATCCGGTGACGTGCGGATGCCGCCCTCGGGTGGGGCGGGAGACGCTGTCCTGCCTCCTGAGCTGGCTGGCCAGTCCTGGCCACCAGCTGTGAGCGTGAGCAAGGGACTGCAAGTGAGCAAGTGGAGGGCTAGGAAGGGAAAGGCTGAGGAGGGCACAGACGGGGCCCCGCCCAGTGGGGACCAAGGAGGGTTTTCTGGGAGGAAGCCCTGAAGGATGAGGAGGGAGGAGGTGAGAGCAGAGGTGGGAAGCAGGCTCACCAGACAGAGGCAGAAGCTTAGTTGGAGAAGCTGGCTGGAGAGGGAGAGAGGGGTGACATCACTTGGGGCCGTGACTGGGATTGGGGCGCTCAGGCTGCGACCCCCAGAGCAGTAGAGCTCTATGGATGGTTTTAAGCAAGGCCGTAGCCGGCTTGGCTTTGCATTTAACGAGTGTCGCCTTGTCTCCAGCAGTGTGAGTGACTTCCAGGAGGTCAGGCAGGCAGGCCAGGCAGCCAGGGCTCATGCAGAAGCCTGGGGTACACACTGTGTTCAGAAAATGCCAGGGTGGGGGCACCTTTGAAGACAGTTTGTTTCAGAGCAAAGCCCTGGAAAGGCCAAACCAGTCATCGGCGAGCACACCCGCAACTGTGGGGCACCCCTGGTTCCCTGCTCCCTGCTGTGAGAATCAATGTGAGCGTTTGAACTGTGGGCCCCTGAAGGCAGAGATGGAGGCAGCAGGGTCTTCTCTTGATCTTCCCCTGGAAGACGGGGTAGGGGGACTGATCTGGCGGTGCTGGCTGCTTCCCAGAACATGGGCCAGAGTGACCAGGACCAAAGGCTGCCCGCTGCCTCGCTGGGGCCACCGCTGTGGTCCCAGCTGTCTGCATGCTCACCAGCATGAAGGCAGTCCTTCCTTTTAGTGCCCAGCTGCAAAAGTTCCATTCCACATGCAGGAAATCCAGTCTTTTTTCCAGCCCACTCCACATGTTTCCAGGGGTCCCCCAGGAATACTCATTTGTTCCACAGAGCCTTCCCGGCTGCCGCATGTCTCAGCCAGCGGCGGCCTGGCCCTACGCCTCAGCTCCCTCCCCACTCATCTCCTGCCTTTCCCCACCAGTGGCTCCAGCTAGAATGCTGCAGCCAGGCTCCCCTTCCTTAGCAAGAGAAGCTCAGTTTAGGGGCAGTAAAATGTGGCCACAAAGAAAGCTGAAGCCTGTGTTCTGGAATGTCCCTCCCCACTGCCAGAGGCCTTCCCTTTTCTCCTTTGCCTGCTGGCCACACGCTGGAGGGGCGCCTGCTGCCCTCCTTTTCAGCCCAGAGGAGCCTTTGATCAAGTTTCCCCTCCCCGAAGGGAGGCATCTGCCCCTCTGGGGACCAGCAGAAGGGAAAAAAAGCTCCTCTGGCTGCGAGTTTTTAATGAGAAGCTTCAGTGATAACGGCAATGACTTGAGTTTGTTCGTTTGCTGCATGACAGGCACCAGACCGAACCCTTCACAAGTGTTCTTGCACTTCGTCCTCTCTCCTGACTCTGAGGGTAGCGCTATTTTTAGCTTATTTCACAGCTGCAGAAGCTAAACACTTACGACTGCCACTTTCGAGCTGACGAAGCCAGTACTTGAACCCCGGTCCGCTCTTGCCGCCCGCCTCAGTATCTGCTGCCCTTTAACCTCCGGGCGGCAGAGGGGAAAGGGTCTCTAGAGGCTCAGGCCGGAGGGCCGAGGGGCTGAGGGCCAGCTGGCCCTGTAGGCGAGGTTAGGCTTGGAGAAAGGGTCGGAGGATGGATAGGGCCATTGGGAAGTCTCCTTGCACTGTTGCCAGGGCTCTAGGACAGTGGCCCTGAGAATCTGAAGCTGCAGGTAGTAGGTAGCTTCTAACAGGGCCCCCACTGGTTCCTGTTTCTTGGTAATCATGTCCTTGTGTTCGCCCTTCCCCCTGCGCATGAGCTGAGCATACTGATTTGCTTCTGTCAAATGGGACAGAGTGTGACGAATAGCAGGGCGTCATGTCTGAGATTCGATTTTCAACAGCCGTGCCTTCTGTACTGGGTGCTTCTCTCCAGCATCATGTGTCCCAGGGAATCAGCTGCCCCGTAGCCGGCGGGCTTACGGAGGGGCCCATGTCATGTGGATCGAGGCCACCAACCACCAGCAAGTTTGGAAGCCAATTCTGCCTAAGTCGAGCCTCCAGATGGGACCGCAGCCCCAGCCAGTAGCTTGCTGGCTGTCTCTTGAGACGGACAGTTCGACACACCAAATTCCTGGCCTTAGAAGCAACAAGCTAATAAATGTGCAGGGTTGCAGGCTGCTCAGTGTTGGGTGACGTGTCGCACAGGGTGGACAGCTAGCACGCTGCACAGCCTTTGTCATCACCCATGACGATTACTTGGCTGCCCATCTGCAGGGGACAACATCCTCTGCAGAACTCAGCACCTGGCGGACAGTGTGATCTCTGGGGCAGCAGGAAGTGCTGGATGCCTCTGAGAGGCTCCCTCTAGGGGAGGAAATCCTACAGGACAGAGGTGAGGTTGCCACTCTGAGAGGTGACAGATTCCTGCAGCTCCTGAGGAAGGAGGAGCTGGGGACACGCGGACAAGGCCCAGGGGAGGTGAGGAGGCTGCGGTTCCTCCCTACAGTGCGTGTTGGACCCTAGGGTGTGACGTGTCTAGGCTGTCAGTGGCCCGGGGAAGCAAGGGGACCGCACTTTAAATGGCTCTGGGAAGGCTGTGCTCTGGAGCCGCATTCAGCACTCACTCTCTCTCTTAAAGACGTTCTGAGTGGCCGGAGGGGCACGTTGTTTGGTGGCACCAACAAGATGTCTCCGACATGAAATGCGAACATTCCGTTTTCTTCTGCTCCCCGGAGCAGCCTCTGTGGATAGTCAGATGCGTTCTTGCTGTAAACACACGTGCATGAGGGGGTTTGCAGAGACTACTCTTCTGTTCTGCAAACCGGCACATCTCATGCATCTTCGCCCCTTCCTTTTGGTTCCACTCAAAGTGTCCTAGACATTGTCCAGTGGCAGCAGCCAGCCTTCACTGTCCCGCAGCTCTGTGACAGCTGCGGTGCCTGAGTGCACGCCGGTCTGCTGGCCGGGCCTGATGGAGAAACCTCAGGTCGCCCCTGCCTTTCCCTCCAGTGGACCGTGCAGAGACTTTACACAAGTGTCCGTCACCTGTCAGAGTTTCTGAAGCACTGAGCGCGGGAGCTGGCACCGCTAGGGGCACAGACTAGCTTTTGAGCTCCTGCAGGAGCACCTTCTGCGGTCACCCTTCCACCACAGCCTGGCTGCCTGCTCTCCCCTCTCACCTGCACTGGTATCGCCAACCAGCTTTCACCCGTGACACGGTGACAGGTGCAAGAAGGCACCTCTTCAGTCCACTTCTCTGCTCTCAGTCCCGTGTGCTCTTGGCAAAAGAACTGTTTCTCCCTCAAACACCTGCTCCAGGCGCTCCTGGGCGCTCCTGGGCGCTCCTGGGCCTGGAGTTTGGCACCAGATCTTCAGGCCTCCCACCCAGTGGCACTGCCACCCGCTCTCCTGCCCATGTGTCTGAATCTCTATCCTTCAGTCCCCTCTGTGTCCCCACACGCGCCTGCAGTGCCTCACAGTGAGGAAGAACCGTTTGGCTGCCGAGCTCCGGGGAGAGGAGGCCGGCAGCGGCCATGCCTGGGCCCTTGCCTGGGCTTGGTCAACATTCCGGACTCCAAGGAGTCTGCACACGTCTCCCGATGGTTTGCCCTCCTTGACATGACTAGGCTGTGGGCCTCTGTCATCACATGGGACGTCTAAATCCGTTCCCTCTACGTTGGTCACTATTCTGGACTCTGAGCCACGCCCAGCTCTGCTGAGTGTCAGGGCAGATGTGGCCTGTCCACCCTTGCCCAAGGTGCTGCTTCTGTCATGAGATGTCCTTTAGCTTCAGGAGGCGGTAAGGAGTGTCCCTTGATCAGCCTGTGGAGCCGGACTCACCAGGCCATCGATGGGCAGGGGACAACCACATGGCTCTCCTGCCCAGGAACTGTCCACATGGTGATGATCTGAGGTGGCGCCGTGGCTGGAAGGGATTAGCTGTGTCTGGGCTCCCGTGTGGGGGCTGAGCTGACCCGGCACACCCCAGGTCAGGAGAGACGAGGGTCTTGAATGTCTCCATGTTGCTTGGTGCTGAGGCATTGTGTCCACGGGTGGGATCCAAAGTCAACTGGTACAGGCCTGAGTCTGGATCTGAGCACGACGAGGGAAGAAGCCCCACGCGGCCGAAGGTGTGGAGGGTAGGAAGTCAGCTCCCTAGACCATGTGGGTGGGGTTGGACAGGGTACTGTGCACTGGTGTACAAGGCGGCAGCCAGACCGGCGCAGAGGGGACATGCCCAGTGCCAAACGTAGGTCAAGTGACTTCCTTGTCCCACAAGAGGAAGGGAGAAAGGCAGGGCCTAGCAGCTTTAACCCTGGAAAAGAGTTGGAAGCTGTGACCTGTTCTCCACCCTTGTCCCTATTAGTCTGTGCCTCCTGCTGTAAGATCAGTGGGAGCCAGCTTCCACGCAGCTGCTTCTGCAGGCAGGCTGGCCTCTGCCGTGCACGCCGGCTCCCGTGGGCAGGAGGCTCCATGCTGCCATGACTCTCGGGTGCACAGGGGGCGTGATGGTGTGAGAGGACCCTCAGTGGCTTCATCACTGCCTAGACACAGTGATCTCATGCCACAGGGGCAGGGGTGCAGGCGTCAGACAGACTTGAGTGCAGATCCTGGAGGCTGCACACTCGACATTGTCACGGACATCTCTGAGCCTCAGATTCGGGTGTGTGGAGGAAGGGTGCTCTACACCCTGCCTCGGGGGGTGATTGTGAGAGTCCAAGTGTAAGGAAAGCACCCCATTGATGGTCCTCGGCACAAGTGTTCTCCGGAGCCAGTACCACCAGGAGGGCGTATCCACAGACTGCTGGTGGGTGCGGCTGGGCTCAGCCAGATGCCGTGTTTTTGGCCCACCCGGGCCTGGAAGCGTTGGGCGTGCTTCCAGGGGCCAGCAGGGCAGGGCCAGGGAATGGGATGCAGTCTAAGGAAGAATGGGACAAATCCTTTTAGCTTGCAAAATATGACCCCTGGAGAAGTTGGGGACCAAAACAGCTGGAGGACAGTCTGGACACAGTGATGCAGACCTCGCCTGGCCCTCCTTCTCTGGGGACCTGCCCTCACCTCCCATAACATCGAGCTCCAACAGCAGTGGTCACTCCACCCGCTCTGCTCAGAGCCCGGAGTGAGAAGACCGAGGTGGAAACGGATATGTGAGCACAGGACTCCTGTGCTGGGAGAGGCAGGGGGTGCAGTGGGAGAG